>KZ296251.1:12072-114439 GCA_002406435.1 Spermophilus dauricus
TTAATTTTTTCTCTCCCTTTTTCCTCTCTCTCTCCCCTTCCAAGTTTTACTGCTCTTTCCATTCTCCTCTATGCTATCTATCTCCCTCTCCTTCTTTCTTTTCAAGAGCACCTACCTTCCCCTTCCCCCCAACTTTCATCTCAAGCATTATGTCCTCCATTTCGCGTAACTGTCTAAATACAAATAGGTGTGCACCCTCCCCCCGTGCCTGCAAGGTAGCCGGACCTGCAACGCACCAGCAGGTCAGGCCCAGCATCCTGGGAGTGGCAGAGACACCCCAAGATGGTGAGTCTACAAGAGTAATACAAATATATAGGTGGAAAATTCAACAACACAACAGTCTCAGTAAGCAGAAAGAAACGCGAACAGTATGAAGAGACAAGGAAAGAAAGGACCACAAGCAATGCAGGTCAACTCAACGTTAGAAGAGGTAATATCTGCAGCAGATGGAATGTCAGATAAAGAATTCAGGAGATACATGCTTCAGATGATCTGGAGTCTCAAGGAAGACATTAGACAGCAAAATCAGACAATGAAAGATCTCTTCAACAATGAAATACATAAACAAATCCAGGAAGCAAAAGATCAACTATACAGGGAGATAGAGGTTATAAAAAACAAACAAACAGAAATCCTAGAAAGGCAGGAAGCAATAAACCAACTTAAAAACTCAACTGAGAATACTACCAGCAGAGTAGATCACTTAGAAGATAGAACATTGGAAAATGAAGACAAAGTATTTCAACTTGAAAAGAACATAGACAGCTCAGCAAGACTGTTAAGAAACCATGAGCAGAACATCCAAGAAATATGGGATAACATTAAAAGACCAAACTTAAGAGTCATTGGGATACAGGAAGGCACAGAGCTCCAAACCAAAGGAATAAACAATCTATTCAATGAAATAATACGAGAAAACTTCCCAGACTTGAAGAATGAGACAGAATCCCAAATCCTAGAAGCCTACAGGACGCCGAATGTGCATAATCATAAGAGATCCACACCTAGACACATTATAATGAAGATGCCCAACATACAGAATAAGGAGAGAATTTTAAAAGCTACAAGAGAAAGGAAGCAGATTACATTTAGGGGTAAACCAATCAGGATAACAGCTGATCTCTCAACACAGACTTTGAAAGCTAGAAGATCCTGGAATAACATATTTCAAACACTGAAAGAAAATGGGTTCCAACCAAGAATTGTGTATCCAGCAAAATTAAGCTTCAAGATGGAAGATGAAATTAAAACCTTCCACGATAAACAAAAGTTAAAAGAATTTGCAGCTAGAAAACCATCTCTCCAAAAAATCCTCAGCAAAACATTACAGGAAGAGGAAATGGAAAATAACAATGAAAACCAACAGTGGGAGGTAGGACAGTAAAGGGGGGAAAGTAATCAAAGAGGAAAACAAATCAGGTTTAGTAACATTAATAAACAAATATGGTTGGAAGAACAAACCATATCTCAATAATAACCCTAAATGTTAATGGCTTAAACTCACCAATTAAGAGACACAGGCTAGTAGAATGGATCACAAAACATGACCCAACAATATGCTGCCTACAGGAGACGCATTTGATAGGAAAAGACATACATAGACTGAAGGTGAAAGGTTGGGAAAAATCATATCACTCATATGGACTTCGGAAACAAGCAGGAGTGTCCATACTCATATCAAATAAAATAGATTTCAAGCCAAAGTTAATCAAAAGGGATAAAGAGGGACACTACATACTGCTCAAGGGAACCATACACCAACAAGACATAACAATCATAAATATATATGCCCCAAACAATGGTGCAGCTATGTTCATCAAACAAACTCTTCTCAAGTTCAAGAGTCTAATAGACCACCATACAATAATCATGGGAGACTTCAACACACCTCTCTCAACACTGGACATATCTTCCAAACAAAAGTTGAATAAGGAATCTATAGAACTCAACAACACAATTAACAACCTAGACTTAATTGACATATATAGAATATACCACCCAACATCAAGCAGTTACACTTTTTTCTCAGCAGCACATGGATCCTTCTCAAAAATAGATCATATATTATGTCACAGGGCAACTCTTAGACAATATAAAGGAGTAGAGATAATACCATGCATCTTATCTGACCATAATGGAATGAAACTGAAAATCAACGATAAAAGAAGGAAGGAAAAATCATGCATCACTTGGAGAATGAACAATAGGTTACTGAATGATCAATGGGTTATAGAAGACATTAAGGAGGAAATTAAAAAATTCTTAGAGATAAATGAAAACACAGACACAACATATCGGAATCTATGGGACACATTGAAAGCAGTTCTAAGAGGAAAATTCATTGCATGGAGTTCATTCCTTAAAAAAAGAAAAAACCAACAAATAAATGATCTCATACTTCATCTCAAAATCCTAGAAAAAGAAGAGCAAAATAACAGCAAAAGAAGTAGAAGGCAAGAAATAATTAAAATCAGAGCTGAAATTAATGAAATCGAAACAAAAGAAACAATTGAAAAAATTGATAAAACTAAAAGTTGGTTCTTTGAAAAAATAAATAAGATCGACAGACCCTTAGCCATGCTAACGAAGAGAAGAAGAGAGAGAACTCAAATTACTAGCATACAGGATGAAAAAGGCAATATCACAACAGACACTTCAGAAATACAGAAGATAATCAGAAATTATTTTGAATCCTTATACTCCAATAAAATAGAAGATAGTGAAGGCATCGATAAATTTCTTAAGTCATATGATCTGCCCAGATTGAGACAGGAGGATATAGACAACCTAAACAGACCAATATCAATTGAGGAAATAGAAGAAACCATCAAAAGATTACCAACTAAGAAAAGCCCAGGACCGGATGGGTATACAGCAGAGTTTTACAAAACCTTTAAAGAGGAACTAATACCAATACTTTTCAAGCTATTTCAGGAAATAGAAAAAGAGGGAGAACTTCCAAATTCATTCTACGAGGCCAACATCACCCTGATTCCTAAACCAGACAAAGACACTTCAAAGAAAGAAAACTACAGACCTATATCTCTAATGAACCTAGACGCAAAAATCCTCAATAAAATTCTGGCGAATCGGATACAAAATCATATCAAAAAAATTGTACACCATGATCAAGTAGGATTCATCCCTGGGATGCAAGGCTGGTTCAATATACGGAAATCAATAAATGTTATCCACCACATCAATAGACTTAAAAATAAGAACCATATGATCATCTCGATAGATGCGGAAAAAGCATTCGACAAAGTACAGCATCCCTTTTTGTTCAAAACTCTCGAAAAAATAGGGATAACAGGAACATACCTCAACATTGTAAAAGCAATCTACGCTAAGCCCCAGGCTAGCATCATTCTGAATGGAGAAAAATTGAAGGCATTCCCTCTAAAATCTGGAACAAGACAGGGATGCCCTCTCTCACCACTTCTGTTCAACATAGTTCTCGAAACACTGGCCAGAGCAATTAGACAGACGAAAGAAATTAAAGGCATAAAAATAGGAAAAGAAGAACTTAAATTATCACTATTTGCAGATGACATGATTCTATACCTAGCAGACCCAAAAGGGTCTACAAAGAAACTATTAGAGCTAATAAATGAATTCAGCAAAGTGGCAGGATATAAAATCAACACGCATAAATCAAAGGCATTCCTGTATATCAGCGACAAACCCTCTGAAATGGAAATGAGGACAACCACTCCATTCACAATATCCTCAAAAATAATAAAATACTTGGGAATCAACCTAACAAAAGAGGTAAAAGACTTATACAATGAAAACTACAGAACCCTAAAGAGAGAAATTGAAGAAGATCTTAGAAGATGGAAAAATATACCCTGTTCATGGATAGGCAGAACTAACATCATCAAAATGGCGATATTACCAAAAGTTCTCTATAGGTTTAATGCAATGCCAATCAAAATCCCAATGGCATTTCTTGTAGAAATAGAGAAAGCAATCATGAAATTCATATGGAAAAATAAAAGACCCAGAATAGCAAAAACAATGCTAAGCAGGAAGTGTGAATCAGGTGGTATAGCGATACCAGACTTCAAACTATACTACAGAGCAATAGTAACAAAAACAGCATGGTATTGGTACCAAAACAGGCGGGTGGACCAATGGTACAGAATAGAGGACACAGAAACCAACCCACAAAACTACAACTTTCTTATATTTGATAAAGGGGCTAAAAGCATGCAATGGAGGAAGGATAGCATCTTCAACAAATGGTGCTGGGAAAACTGGAAATCCATATGCAACAAAATGAAACTGAATCCCTTTCTCTCGCCATGCACAAAAGTTAACTCAAAATGGATCAAGGAGCTTGATATCAAACCAGAGACAAGGCATCTGATAGAAGAAAAAGTTGGCTACGACCTACATACTGTGGGGTCGGGCTCCAAATTCCTCAATAGGACACCCATAGCACAAGAATTAATATCTAGAATCAACAAATGGGACTTGCTCAAACTAAAAAGTTTTTTCTCAGCAAAAGAAACAATAAGAGAGGTAAATAGGGAGCCTACATCATGGGAACAAATCTTTACTCCTCACACTTCAGATAGAGCCCTAATATCCAGAGTATATAAAGAACTCAAAAAATTAGACAATAAGATAACAAATAACCCAATCAACAAATGGGCCAAGGACCTAAACAGACACTTCTCAGAGGAGGACATACAATCAATCAACAAGTACATGAAAAAATGCTCACCATCGCTAGCAGTCAGAGAAATGCAAATCAAAACCACCCTAAGATATCATCTCACTCCAGTAAGATTGGCAGCCATTATGAAGTCAAACAACAACAAGTGCTGGCGAGGATGTGGGGAAAAGGGTACACTTGTACATTGTTGGTGGGACTGCAAATTGGTGCAACCAATTTGGAAAGCAGTATGGAGATTTCTTGGAAAGCTGGGAATGGAACCACCATTTGATCCAGCTATTCCCCTTCTGGGTCTATTCCCTAAAGACCTAAAAACAGCATGCTACAGGGACACTGCTACATCGATGTTCATAGCAGTACAATTCACAATAGCAAGACTGTGGAAGCAACCTAGATGCCCTTCAATAGACGAATGGGAAAAAAAAATGTGGCATTTATACACAATGGAGTATTACTCTGCATTAAGAAATGACAAAATTATAGAATTTGGAGGGAAATGGATGGCATTAGAGCAGATTATGCTAAGTGAAGCTAGCCAATCCCTAAAAAACAAATGCCAAATGTCTTCTTTGATATAAGGAGAGTAACTAAGAACAGAGTAGGGAAGAAGGGCTTGAGAAGATGACTAACATTAAACAGGGATGAGAGGTGGGAGGGACAGGGAGAGAGAAGGGAAATTGCTTGGAAATAGAAGGAGACCCTTAGGGCTATACAAAATTACATACAAGAGGAAGTGAGAGGAAAGGGAAAAATAATACAAGGTAGAGAAATGAATTACAGTAGAGGGGGTAGAGAGAGAAGAAGGGAGGGGAGGGGAGGGGAGTGGGGATAGTAGAGGATAGGAAAGGCAGCAGAATACAACAGACACTAGTATAACAATATGTAAATCAGGGAAGTGTAATTGATGTGACTCTGCAATCTGTATACGGGGTAAAAATGGGAGTTCATACCCAACTTGAATCAAAGTGTGAAATACGATATGTCAAGAACTAAGTAATGTTTTGAAAAACCAATAAAAAAATTAAAAAAAAAAAGAGTTACAAATGCATGTATCCATATAGCAGAAAACAGAATGAAACCTAAATATTAAAACGGTTAATGCAAACGAATGGTTTAACCAGAAGAACGAAATTTGGCAAGCCAAAGTTGGATTGGTGCACTGATCATTACCTGAAAGAATCATCAAGTTTGGGTGAAAAAATGTTTGCTGAGATTTCAGGAAACTCATAGTTTTCTGGAAGCTTTCAACCCCTTTCCATGAAAGTGATTTTCGCCATTCTCTGCTTAGGGCTATAGCAATAGGAAATAAACCATACAGATAGAATATGGAACTGCTTCACTGTGTCAAGTTTTAATTAGCTAGCACAAACCGTGTTTGTTTTAGAGTTACAACTGCATGTATCCATACAGCAGAAAACTGAGTGAAACCTAAATATTAAAACGGTTACTGCAAACGAACGGTTTAACCTAAAAGAATGAAATTTGGTGATCCAAGTGGGATTGGTGCACTGATCATTACCAGAAAGTATCATCAAGATTGTGTGAAAAAAATGTTTGCTGAGATTTCACAAACTCATAGTTTTCTGGAAGCTTTCAACCCCTTTCCATGAAAGTGATTTTCCTCAGTCTCTGCTTAGGGCTCTAGCAATAGGAAAAAATCCATAGAGATTGAACTTGGAACTACTTCATTGTGTCATGTTTCAAAGAGCAAGCACAAACCGTGTTTGATATAGAGTTACAACTGCATGTATCCATATAGCAGAAAACAGAATGAAACCTAAATATTAAAATGGTTACTACAAACGAACGGTTTAACCAGGAAGAACAAAATTTGGCAAGCCAAGTGGGATTGGTGCACTGATCATTACCTGAAAGAATCATCAAGTTTGGGTAAAAAAAATGTTTGCTCAGATTTGAGGAAACTCATACTTTTCTGGAAGTTTTCAACCCCTTTCCCTGAAAGTGATTTTCGCCAGTCTCTGGTTAGGGCTAAAGCTATAGGAAATAAACCATACAGATAGAACATGCAACTGCTTCATCATGTCAAGTTTTAAAGAGCTAGCACAAACCATGTTTGATTTAGTATTACAAATGCTTGTATCCATATAGCAGAAAACAGAGTGAAACATAAATATTAAAACAGGTACTGCAAACGAACGGTTTCACCTAGAAGAATGAAATTTGGAGAGCCAAGTGGGATTGGTGCACTGATCATTACCTGAAAGTATCATCATGTTTGGGTTAAAAAATGTTTGCTGAGATTTCGGAAAATCATAGTTTTCTGGAAGCTTTCAACCATTTTCCATGAAAGTCATTTTGCCAGTCTCTGCTTAGGGCTACATCAATAGGAAACAAACCCTAGAGATAGAATTTGGAACTATTTCCTTGTTTCAAGTTTCAAAGAGCTAGCACAAACCGTGTTTGATTTAGAGTTACAAATGCATGTATCCATATTTCAGAAAACAGAATGAAACCTAAATATTAAAACGGTTACTGCAAACGAACGGTTTAACCAGGAAGAACGAAATTTGGCAAGCCAAAGTGGGGTTGGTGCACTGATAATTACCTGAAAGAATCATCATTTTGGGTGAAAAAATGTTTGCTGAGACTTCAGGAAACACATAGTTTTCTGGAAGCTTTCAACCCTTTCCATGAAAGTGATTTTCGCCATTCTCTGCTTAGGGCTATAGCAATAGGAAATAAACCATACATATAGAATATGGAACTGCTTCACAGTGTCAAGTTTTAATTAGCTAGCACAAACCGTGTTTGATTAAGAGTTACAACTGCATGTATCCATATAGCAGAAAACAGAGTGAATCCTAAATATTAAAACGGTTCCTGCATAGGAACGGTTTAACCTAGAAGAATGAAATTTGGTGAGCCTAGTGGAATTGGTGCACTGATCATTACCTGAAAGTATCATCAAGAGTGGGTGAAAAAATATTTGCTGAGATTTCAGGAAACTCATAGTTTTCTAGAAGCTTTCAAAACCTCCATGAAAGTGATTTTCGCCAGTCTGTACTTTGGGTTATAGCAATAAAAAACAAACCATAGAGATAGAACATGGAGTTACTTCATTGTGTCAAGTTTTAAAGAGCTAGCAAAAACCGTGTTTGCTTTAGAGTTTCAACTGCATGTATCCAAATAGCAGAAAACAGAGTGAAACCTAAATATTAAAACGGTTACTGCAAGAACAGTTTAACCTAGAAAAACAAAATTTTTTGAGCCTAGTTGGATTGGTGCACTGATCATTACCTGAAAGTATCATCAAGATTGGGTGAAAAAAATGTTTGCTGAGATTTCAGGAAACTCATACTTTCCTGGAAGATATCGACCCCTTTCCATGAAAGTGATTTTCGCCAGTCTCTGCTTAGGCCTATAACAATAGGTAATAATCCATACAGATAGAACATGTAACTACTTCATTGTGTGAAGTTTCAAAGAGCTAGCACAAACCGTGTTTGATTTAGAGTTACAACTGCATGTATCCATATAGCAAAAACAGAGTGAAACCTAAATATTTAAACGCTTACTGCAAACGAACCTTTTAAACTAGAAGAACGAAATTGTGTGACCCAAGTAGGATTGGTGCACTGATCATTACCTGAAACTATCATCAAGATTGGGTTAAAAAAATGTTTGCTGAGATTTCAGGAAACTCATAGATTTCTGAAGATTTCAACCCCTTTCCATGAAAGTGATTTTCGCCAGTCTCTTCTTAGGGAAATAGCAATAGGAATAAACCTTACAGATAGAACTTGGAACTACTTCATTGTTTCATGTTTCAAAGAGCTTGCACAAACCGTGTTTGATTTAGAGTTACAACTGTATGTATCCATATAGCAGAAAACAGAGTGAAACCTAAATATTAAAACGGTTACTGCAAACGAACGGTTTAACCTAGAAAAACGAAATTTGGTGAGCCAAGTGGGACTGGAGCACTGATCATTACCTGAAAGTATCATCAAGATTGGGTGAAAAAATGTTTGCTGAGATTTCAGGAAACTCATAGTTTTCTGGAAGCTTCCAACCCCGTTCCATGAAAGTGATTTTCGCCAGTCTCTGCTTAGGGCTACATCAATAGGAAACAAACCATAGAGATAGAACTTGGAACTACTTCATTGTGTCAAGTTTCAAAGAGCTAGCACAAACCGTGTTTGATTTAGAGTTCCAACTGCATGTATCCATATAGCAGAAAACAGAGTGAAACCTAAATATTAAAACGGTTACTGCAAACGAACGGTTTAACCTAGAAGAACGAAATTTGGTGATCCTAGTGGGATTGGTGCACTGATAATTACCTGAAAGTATCATCAAGATTGGGTGAAAAAATGTTGGCTGAGATTTCAGGAAACTCATAGTTTTCTGGAAGCTTTCAACCCCGTTCCATGAAAGTGATTTTCGCCAGTCTCTGCTTAGGGCTACATCAATAGGAAACAAACCATAGAGATAGAACTTGGAACTACTTCATTGTGTCAAGTTTCAAAGAGCTAGCACAAACCGTGTTTGATTTAGAGTTCCAACTGCATGTATCCATATAGCAGAAAACAGAGTGAAACCTAAATATTAAAACGGGTACTGCAAACGAACGGTTTAACCTAGAAGAACGAAATTTGGTGAGCCAAGTGGGATTGGTGCACTGATCATTACCTGAAAGTATCATCAAGATTGGGTGAAAAAATGTTTGCTGAAATTTCAGGAAACTCATAGTTTTCTGGAAGCTTTCAACCCCTTTCCATGAAAGTGATTTTGGCCAGTCTCTGCTTAGGGCTATAGCAATAGGAAATGAACCATACAGATAGAACATGGAACTGCTTCCTTGTGTCAAGTTTTAAAGAGCTAGCACAAACCGTGTTTGATTGAGAGTTCCAACGCAGAAAACAGAGTGAAACCTAAATAGTTAAACAGTTACTACAAACGAATGGTTTAACCTAGAAGAACGAAATTTGGTGAGCCAAGTTTGATTGGTGCACTGATCATTACCTGAAAGTATCATCAAGATTGGGTGAAAAAATATTTGCTGATATTTCGGGAAACTCATAGTTTTCTGGAAATTTTCAAACCCTTTCTATGAAAGTGATTTTCTCCAGTCTCTGATTAGGGGTATAGGAATAGGATATAAACCATACAGATAGCACTGGGAACTACTTCATTGTTTCAAGTTTCAAAGAGCTAGCACAAACCGTGTTTGATTTAGAGTTACAACTGCATGTATCCATATAGCAGAAAACAGAGTGAAACCTAAATATTTAAACGGGTACTGCAAACGAACGGTTTAACCTAGAAGAACGAAATTTGGTGAGCCAAGTGGGATTGGTGCACTGATCATTACCTGAAAGTATCATCAAGATTGGGTGAAAAAATGTTGGCTGAGATTTCAGGAAACTCATAGTTTTCTGGAAGCTTTCAACCCCGTTCCATGAAAGTGATTTTCGCCAGTCTCTGCTTAGGGCTACATCAATAGGAAACAAACCATAGAGATAGAACTTGGAACTACTTCATTGTGTCAAGTTTCAAAGAGCTAGCACAAACCGTGTTTGATTTAGAGTTCCAACTGCATGTATCCATATAGCAGAAAACAGAGTGAAACCTAAATATTAAAACGGTTACTGCAAACGAACGGTTTAACCTAGAAGAACGAAATTTGGTGAGCCAAGTGGGATTGGTGCACTGATCATTACCTGAAAGTATCATCAAGATTGGGTGAAAAAATGTTGGCTGAGATTTCAGGAAACTCATAGTTTTCTGGAAGCTTTCAACCCCGTTCCATGAAAGTGATTTTCGCCAGTCTCTGCTTAGGGCTACATCAATAGGAAACAAACCATAGAGATAGAACTTGGAACTACTTCATTGTGTCAAGTTTCAAAGAGCTAGCACAAACCGTGTTTGATTTAGAGTTCCAACTGCATGTATCCATATAGCAGAAAACAGAGTGAAACCTAAATATTAAAACGGTTACTGCAAACGAACGGTTTAACCTAGAAGAACGAAATTTGGTGAGCCAAGTGGGATTGGTGCACTGATCATTACCTGAAAGTATCATCAAGATTGGGTGAAAAAATGTTGGCTGAGATTTCAGGAAACTCATAGTTTTCTGGAAGCTTTCAACCCCGTTCCATGAAAGTGATTTTCGCCAGTCTCTGCTTAGGGCTACATCAATAGGAAACAAACCATAGAGATAGAACTTGGAACTACTTCATTGTGTCAAGTTTCAAAGAGCTAGCACAAACCGTGTTTGATTTAGAGTTCCAACTGCATGTATCCATATAGCAGAAAACAGAGTGAAACCTAAATATTAAAACGGTTACTGCAAACGAACGGTTTAACCTAGAAGAACGAAATTTGGTGAGCCAAGTGGGATTGGTGCACTGATCATTACCTGAAAGTATCATCAAGATTGGGTGAAAAAATGTTGGCTGAGATTTCAGGAAACTCATAGTTTTCTGGAAGCTTTCAACCCCGTTCCATGAAAGTGATTTTCGCCAGTCTCTGCTTAGGGCTACATCAATAGGAAACAAACCATAGAGATAGAACTTGGAACTATTTCACTGTGTCAGTTTCAAAGAGCTAGCACAAACCGGGTTTGATTTAGAGTAACAACAGCATGCATCCATATAGCAGAAAACAGAGTGAAACCTAAATATTAAAACGGGTACTGCAAACGAACGGTTTAACCTAGAAGAACGAAATTTGGTGAGCCAAGTGGGATTGGTGCACTGATCATTACCTGAAAGTATCATCAAGATTGGGTGAAAAAATGTTGGCTGAGATTTCAGGAAACTCATAGTTTTCTGGAAGCTTTCAACCCCGTTCCATGAAAGTGATTTTCGCCAGTCTCTGCTTAGGGCTACATCAATAGGAAACAAACCATAGAGATAGAACTTGGAACTACTTCATTGTGTCAAGTTTCAAAGAGCTAGCACAAACCGTGTTTGATTTAGAGTTCCAACTGCATGTATCCATATAGCAGAAAACAGAGTGAAACCTAAATATTAAAACGGTTACTGCAAACGAACGGTTTAACCTAGAAGAACGAAATTTGGTGAGCCAAGTGGGATTGGTGCACTGATCATTACCTGAAAGTATCATCAAGATTGGGTGAAAAAATGTTGGCTGAGATTTCAGGAAACTCATAGTTTTCTGGAAGCTTTCAACCCCGTTCCATGAAAGTGATTTTCGCCAGTCTCTGCTTAGGGCTACATCAATAGGAAACAAACCATAGAGATAGAACTTGGAACTACTTCATTGTGTCAAGTTTCAAAGAGCTAGCACAAACCGTGTTTGATTTAGAGTTCCAACTGCATGTATCCATATAGCAGAAAACAGAGTGAAACCTAAATATTAAAACGGTTACTGCAAACGAACGGTTTAACCTAGAAGAACGAAATTTGGTGAGCCAAGTGGGATTGGTGCACTGATCATTACCTGAAAGTATCATCAAGATTGGGTGAAAAAATGTTGGCTGAGATTTCAGGAAACTCATAGTTTTCTGGAAGCTTTCAACCCCGTTCCATGAAAGTGATTTTCGCCAGTCTCTGCTTAGGGCTACATCAATAGGAAACAAACCATAGAGATAGAACTTGGAACTACTTCATTGTGTCAAGTTTCAAAGAGCTAGCACAAACCGTGTTTGATTTAGAGTTCCAACAGCATGTATCCATATAGCAGAAAACAGAGTGAAACCTAAATATTAAAACGGGTACTGCAAACGAACGGTTTAACCTAGAAGAACGAAATTTGGTGAGCCAAGTGGGATTGGTGCACTGATCATTACCTGAAAGTATCATCAAGATTGGGTGAAAAAATGTTGGCTGAGATTTCAGGAAACTCATAGTTTTCTGGAAGCTTTCAACCCCGTTCCATGAAAGTGATTTTCGCCAGTCTCTGCTTAGGGCTACATCAATAGGAAACAAACCATAGAGATAGAACTTGGAACTACTTCATTGTGTCAAGTTTCAAAGAGCTAGCACAAACCGTGTTTGATTTAGAGTTCCAACTGCATGTATCCATATAGCAGAAAACAGAGTGAAACCTAAATATTAAAACGGTTACTGCAAACGAACGGTTTAACCTAGAAGAACGAAATTTGGTGAGCCAAGTGGGATTGGTGCACTGATCATTACCTGAAAGTATCATCAAGATTGGGTGAAAAAATGTTGGCTGAGATTTCAGGAAACTCATAGTTTTCTGGAAGCTTTCAACCCCGTTCCATGAAAGTGATTTTCGCCAGTCTCTGCTTAGGGCTACATCAATAGGAAACAAACCATAGAGATAGAACTTGGAACTACTTCATTGTGTCAAGTTTCAAAGAGCTAGCACAAACCGTGTTTGATTTAGAGTTCCAACTGCATGTATCCATATAGCAGAAAACAGAGTGAAACCTAAATATTAAAACGGTTACTGCAAACGAACGGTTTAACCTAGAAGAACGAAATTTGGTGAGCCAAGTGGGATTGGTGCACTGATCATTACCTGAAAGTATCATCAAGATTGGGTGAAAAAATGTTGGCTGAGATTTCAGGAAACTCATAGTTTTCTGGAAGCTTTCAACCCCGTTCCATGAAAGTGATTTTCGCCAGTCTCTGCTTAGGGCTACATCAATAGGAAACAAACCATAGAGATAGAACTTGGAACTATTTCACTGTGTCAGTTTCAAAGAGCTAGCACAAACCGGGTTTGATTTAGAGTAACAACAGCATGCATCCATATAGCAGAAAACAGAGTGAAACCTAAATATTAAAACGGGTACTGCAAACGAACGGTTTAACCTAGAAGAACGAAATTTGGTGAGCCAAGTGGGATTGGTGCACTGATCATTACCTGAAAGTATCATCAAGATTGGGTGAAAAAATGTTGGCTGAGATTTCAGGAAACTCATAGTTTTCTGGAAGCTTTCAACCCCGTTCCATGAAAGTGATTTTCGCCAGTCTCTGCTTAGGGCTACATCAATAGGAAACAAACCATAGAGATAGAACTTGGAACTACTTCATTGTGTCAAGTTTCAAAGAGCTAGCACAAACCGTGTTTGATTTAGAGTTCCAACAGCATGCATCCATATAGCAGAAAACAGAGTGAAACCTAAATATTAAAACGGGTACTGCAAACGAACGGTTTAACCTAGAAGAACGAAATTTGGTGAGCCAAGTGGGATTGGTGCACTGATCATTACCTGAAAGTATCATCAAGATTGGGTGAAAAAATGTTGGCTGAAATTTCAGGAAACTCATAGTTTTCTGGAAGCTTTCAACCCCTTTCCATGGAAGTGATTTTCGCCCGTCTCTGCTTAGGACTATAGCAATAGGAAATGAACCATACAGATAGAACATGGAACTGCTTCCTTGTGTCAAGTTTTAAAGAGCTAGCACAAACCGTGTTTGATTGAGAGTTACAACTGCGTGTATCCATATAGCGAAAAACAGAGTGAAACCTAAATATTAAAACAGTTACTGCAAAGGAAAGGTTTAACCTAGAAGAACGAAATTTGGTGAGCCTAGTGGGATTGGTGCACTGATCATTACCTGAAAGTATCATCAAGATTGGGTGAAAAAATGTTTGCTGAAATTTCAGGAAACTCATAGTTTTCTGGAAGCTTTCAACCCCTTTCCATGGAAGTGATTTTCGCCCGTCTCTGCTTAGGACTATAGCAATAGGAAATGAACCATACAGATAGAACATGGAACTGCTTCCTTGTGTCAAGTTTTAAAGAGCTAGCACAAACCGTGTTTGATTGAGAGTTACAACTGCGTGTATCCATATAGCGAAAAACAGAGTGAAACCTAAATATTAAAACAGTTACTGCAAAGGAAAGGTTTAACCTAGAAGAACGAAATTTGGTGAGCCTAGTGGGATTGGTGCACTGATCATTACCTGAAAGTATCATCAAGATTGGGTGAAAAAATGTTTGCTGAGATTTCAGGAAACTCATAATTTTCTGGAATCTTTCAACCCCTTTCCATGGAAGTGATTTTTGCCATTCTCTGCTTAGGGGTATAGCAAAGTAAGTAAACCATACAGATAGAACTTGGAACTACTTCATTTTGTCGAGTTTCAAAGATCTAGCACAAACCGTGTTTGATTTAGAGTTACAACTGCATGTATTCATATTGCAGAAAACAGAGTGAAACCTAAGTATTAAAACGGTTAATTCAAACGAATGGTTTAACCTAGAAGAACAAATTTTGTGAGCCTAGTAGGATTGGTGCACTGATCATTACCTGAAAGTATCATCAAGATTGGGTGAAAAAATATTTGCTGATATTTCAGGAAACTCATAGTTTTCTGGAAATTTTCAAACCCTTTCCATGAAAGTGATTTTCTCCAGTCTCTGATTAGGGGTATAGGAATAGGATATAAACCATACAGATAGCACTGGGAACTACTTCATTGTTTCAAGTTTCAAAGAGCTAGCACAAACCGTGTTTGATTTAGAGTTACAACTGCATGTATCCATATAGCAGAAAACAGAGTGAAACCTAAATATTTAAACGGTTACTGCAAACGAACGGTTTAACCTAGAAGAACGAAATTTGGTGAGCCAAGTGGGACTGGTGCACTGATCATTACCTGAAAGTATCATCAAGATTGGGTGAAAAGTTGTTTGCTAAGATTTCAGGGAACTCATAGTTTTCTGGATGCTTTCAACCCCTTACCATGAACGTGGTTTTTGCCAGTCTCTGCTTAGAACTACATCAATAGGAAACAATCCATAGAGATTGAACTTGGAACTACTTCATTGTATCAAGTTTTAAAGAGCTAGCACAAACCTTGTTTGATTGAGAGTTACAACTGCATATATCCATATAGCGAAAAACAGAGTGAAACCTAAATATTAAAACAGTTACTGCAAAGGAAAAGTTTAACGTAGAAGAACGAAATTTGGTGAGCCTAGTGGGATTGGTGCACTGATCATTACCTGAAAGTATCATCAAGATTGGGTGAAAAAATTTTTGCTGAGATTTCAGGAAACTCATAATTTTCTGGAAGCTTTCAACCCCTTTCCATGGAAGTCATTTTCTCCAGTCTCTGCTTAGGGGTATAGCAAAGGATATAAACCATACAGATAAAACTTGGAACTACTTCATTGTTTCAAGTTTGAAAGAGCTAGCACCAACCGTGTTTGATTTAGAGTTACAACTGCATGTATCCATATAGCAGAAAACAGAGTGAAACCTAAATATTTAAACGGTTACTGCAAACGAACGGTTTAACCTAGAAGAACGAAATTTGGTGAGCCAAGTGGGACTGGTGCACTGATCATTACCTGAAAGTATCATCAAGATTGGGTGAAAAGTTGTTTGCTAAGATTTCAGGGAACTCATAGTTTTCTGGATGCTTTCAACCCCTTACCATGAACGTGGTTTTTGCCAGTCTCTGCTTAGTACTACATCAATAGGAAACAATCCATAGAGATTGAACTTGGAACTACTTCATTGTATCAAGTTTTAAAGAGCTAGCACAAACCTTGTTTGATTGAGAGTTACAACTGCATATATCCATATAGCGAAAAACAGAGTGAAACCTAAATATTAAAACAGTTACTGCAAAGGAAAAGTTTAACGTAGAAGAACGAAATTTGGTGAGCCTAGTGGGATTGGTGCACTGATCATTACCTGAAAGTATCATCAAGATTGGGTGAAAAAATTTTTGCTGAGATTTCAGGAAACTCATAATTTTCTGGAAGCTTTCAACCCCTTTCCATGGAAGTCATTTTCTCCAGTCTCTGCTTAGGGGTATAGCAAAGGATATAAACCATACAGATAAAACTTGGAACTACTTCATTGTTTCAAGTTTGAAAGAGCTAGCACCAACCGTGTTTGATTTAGAGTTACAACTGCATGTATCCATATAGCAGAAAACAGAGTGAAACCTAAATATTAAAACGGTTACTGCAAACGAACGGTTTTACCTAGAAGAACGAAATTTGGTGAGCCAAGAGGGACTGGTGCACTGATCATTACCTGAAAGTATCATCAAGATTGGGTGAAAAATTGTTTGCTGAGATTTCAGGAAACTCATAATTTTCTGGATGCTTTCAAACCCTTTCCTTGAAAGTGATTTTTCCAGTCTCTGCTTAGTACTACATCAATAGGAAAAAAACCCATAGAGATTGAACTTGGAACTACTTCATTGTGTCAAGGTTCAAAGAGCTAGCACAAACCGTGTTTGATTTAGAGTTACAAATGCATGTATCTATATAGCAATAACAGATTGAAACCGAAATATTTAAACGGTTACTGCAAACGAACGATTTAACCGAGAATAATGAAATTTGGGCAGCCAAGAGGGATTGGTGCACTGATCATTATTTGAAAATATCATCAAGATTGGGTGAAAAAATGTTTGCTGAGATTTCAGGAAACTCATAGTTTTCTGGAAGCTTTGAACCCCTTTCCATGAAAGTGATTTTCATCAGTCTCTGCTTAGGACTATAGTAATAGGAAATAAACCATACAGATAGAACATGGAACTACTTCATCGTTTCATGTTTCAAAGAGCTAGCACAAACCGTATTTGATTTAGATTTACAACTGCATGTATCCATATAGCAGAAAACTGAGTGAAACCTAAATATTAAAACGGTTACTGAAAAGGAATGATTTAACCTACAAGAACAAAATTTGGTGAGCCTAGTGGGATTGGTGCACTGATCATTACCTGAAAGTATCCTCAAGATTGGGTGAAAATATGTTTGCTGAGATTTCAGTAAACTCATAATTTTCTGGAAGCTTTCAACCCCGTTCCATGAATGTGATTTTCGTTAGTCTCTGCTTAGGGCTATAGCAATAGAAATAATCCACACAGATAGAACATGGAACTACTTCACTGTGTCAATTTCAAAGACCTAGAACAAACCGTGTTTGATATAGACTTACAACTGCATGTATCCATATAGCAGAAAACAAAGAGAAACCTATATAATAAAACGCTTACTGCAAACAAACGTTTTAAACTAGAAGAACGAAATTTTGTGACCCAAGTAGGATTGGTGCACTGATCATTACCTGAAACTACCATCAAGATTGGGTTAAAAAAATGTTTGCTGAGATTTCAGGAAACTCATAGATTTCTGAAGATTTCAACCCCTGTCCGTGAAAGTGATTTTCGCCAGTCTCTTCTTAGGGAAATAGAAATAGGAATAAACCTTACAGATAGAACTTGGAACTACTTCATTGTTTCATGTTTCAAAGAGCTTGCACAAACTGTGTTTGATTTAGAGTTAGAACTGTATGTATCCTTATAGCAGAAAACAGAGTGAAACCTAAATATTAAAATGGTTACTGCAAACGAACGGTTTAACATAGAAGAACGAAATTTGGTGAGCCAATTGGGATTGGTGCACTGATCATTACCTGAAAGTATCATCAAGATTGGGTGAAAAAATGTTTGGTGAGATTTTAGGAAACTCATAGTTTTCTGGAAGTTTTCAACCCCTTTCCATGAAAGTGATTTTCGCCAGTCTCTGCTTAGGGCTATAGCAATAGGAAATAAACCATACAGATAGATCTTGGAACTACTTCATTGTGTCAAGTTAAGAGAGCTAGCACAAACCGTGTTTGATTTAGAGTTACAACTGCATGTATCCATATAGCAGAAAACAGAGTGAAACCTAAATATTCAATCGGTTACTGCAAAGGAACGGTTTAACCTAGAAGAACGAAATTTGGTGAGCCTAGTGGGATTGGTACACTGATCATTAGCTGAAAGTATCATCAAGATTGGGTGAAAAAATATTTGCTGAGATTTCAAGAAACTCATAGTTTTCTGTAAGTTTTCAACCCCTTTCCATGAAAGTGATTTTAGCAGTCTCCGCTTAGGCCTATAGAAATAGGAAATAAACCATACAGATAGAACTTGGAACTACTTTATTGTGTCAAGGTTCAAAGAGCTAGCACAAACCGTGTTTGATTTAGAGTTACAAATGCATGTATCCATATAGCAATAACAGAGTGAAACCGAAATATTTAAACGGTTACTGCAAACGAACGATTTAACCGAGAATAATGAAATTTTGGCAGCCAAGAGGGATTGGTGCACTGATCATTATTTGAAAATATCATCAAGATTGGGTGAAAAAATGTTTGCTGAGATTTCAGGAAACTCATAGTTTTCTGGAAGCTTTGAACCCCTTTCCATGAAAGTGATTTTCGTCAGTCTCTGCTTAGGGCTATAGCAATAGGAAATAATCCGTACAGATAGAACATGGAACTACTTCATTGTGTCAAGTTTCAAAGCGCTAGCACAAACCGTGTTTGAATTAGAGTTACAACTGCATATATCCATATAGCAGAAATTAGAGTGAAACCTAAATATTAAAACGGTTAATGCAAACGAACGGTTTAACCTAGAAGAACGAAATTTGGTGAGCCAAGTGGGATTGGTGCACTGATCATTACCTGAAAGTATCATCAATATTGCGGGAAAAAATATTCGCTGAGGTTTTAGGAAAATTATAGCTTTCTGAAAACTTTCAACCCCTTTCCATGACAGTGATTTTTGCCAGTCTCTGCTTAGGTCTATAGCAATAGGAAATAAACCATACAGAGAGAACTTGGAACTACTTCATTGTGTCAAGTTTCAAAGAGCTAGCACAAACCGTGTTTGATTTAGAGTTACAAAAGCATGTATCCATAAGGCAGAAAACAGAGTGAAACATACCAATTAAAACGGTTACTGCAAAAGAACGACTTAACCTAAAAGAAGGAAATTTGGTGTGCCAAGTAGGATTGGTGCACTGATCATTACCTGAATGTATCATCAAGATTGGGTGAAAAAATGTTGGCTGAGATTTCAGGAAACTCATAGTTTTCTGGAAGCTTCCAACCCCGTTCCATGAAAGTGATTTTTGCAAGTCTCTGCTTAGGGCTACATCAATAGGATACAAACCATATAGATAGAACTAGGAACTACTTCATTATGTCACGTTTCAAAGAGCTAGCACAAACCGTGTTTTATTTAGAGTTACAACTGCATGTATCCATATAGCAGAAAACAGAGTGAAACCTAAATATTAAAATGGTTACTGCAAATGATAGGTTTAACCTAGAAGAATGAAATTTGGGAGCCAAGTGGGAATGGTCCACTGATCGTTACCTGAAAGTATCATCAAGATTGGGTGAAAAAATGTTTGCTGAGATTTCAGGACACTAGTAATTTTCTATAAGCTTTCAACCCATTTCCAGGAAAGTGATTTTCGCCAGTGTCTGCTTAGGGCTACAGTAATAGGAAACAATACATATAGATAGAACTAGGAACTACTTCATTATGTCACGTTTCAAAGAGCTAGCACAAACCGTGTTTGATTTAGAGTTACAACTGCATGTATCCATATAGCAGAAAACAGAGTGAAACCTAAATATTAAAACGGTTACTGCAAATGATAGGTTTAACCTAGAAGAGTGAAATTTGGGAGCCAAGTGGGAATGGTCCACTGATCGTTACCTGAAAGTATCATCAAGATTGGGTGAAAAAATGTTGGCTGAGATTTCAGGAAACTCATAGTTTTCTGGAAGCTTTCAACCCCGTTCCATGAAAGTGATTTTCGCCAGTCTCTGCTTAGGGCTACATCAATAGGAAACAAACCATAGAGATAGAACTTGGAACTACTTCATTGTGTCAAGTTTCAAAGAGCTAGCACAAACCGTGTTTGATTTAGAGTTCCAACTGCATGTATCCATATAGCAGAAAACAGAGTGAAACCTAAATATTAAAACGGTTACTGCAAACGAACGGTTTAACCTAGAAGAACGAAATTTGGTGAGCCAAGTGGGATTGGTGCACTGATCGTTACCTGAAAGTATCATCAAGATTGGGTGAAAAAATGTTTGCTGAGATTTCAGGAAACTCATAGTTTTCTGGAAGCTTTCAACCCCTTTCCATGAAAGTGATGTTCGCCAGTCTATGCTTAGGGCTATATCAATAGGAAATAAACCATAGAGATAGAACTTGGAACTACTTCATTGTGTCAAGTTTTAAAGAGCTAGCACCAACCGTGTTTGATTCAGAGTTACAACTGCATGTATCCATATAGCAGAAAACAGAGTGAAACCTTAATATTCAATCAGTTACTGCAAACGAACGGTTTAACCTAGAAGAATGAAATTTGGGACAAAGCGGGATTGGTACACTGATCATTACCTGAAAGTATCATCAAGATTGGGTGAAAAATATGTGCTGAGATTTCAGGAAACTCATAGTTTTCTGGAAGCTTTCAACCCCTTTCCATGAAAGTGATGTTCGCCAGTCTATGCTTAGGGCTATATCAATAGGAAATAAACCATAGAGATAGAACTTGGAACTACTTCATTGTGTCAAGTTTTAAAGAGCTAGCACCAACCGTGTTTGATTCAGAGTTACAACTGCATGTATCCATATAGCAGAAAACAGAGTGAAACCTTAATATTCAATCAGTTACTGCAAACGAACGGTATAAACTAGAAGAATGAAATTTGGGACAAAGCGGGATTGGTACACTGATCATTACCTGAAAGTATCATCAAGATTGGGTGAAAAATATGTGCTGAGATTTCAGGAAACTCATAGTTTTCTGGAAGTTTTCAACCCCTTTCCATGAAAGTGATGTTCGCCAGTCTATGCTTAGGGCTATAGCAATAGGAAATAAACCACAGAGATAGAACATGGAACTGCTTCATTGTGTCAAGTTTTAAAGAGGTAGCACAAACCGTGTTTGATTTAGAGTTACAACTGCATGTATCCATATAGCAGAAAACAGAGTGAAACCTAAATATTAAAACGGTTCCTGCAAACGAGCGGATTCACCAAGAAGAATGAAATTTGGGAAGCCAAGTGGGATTGGTGGATTGATCATTACCTAAAAGTATCATCAAGATTGGGTTAAAAAATATTTGCTGAGATTTCTGGAAACTCATAATTTTCTGGAAGCTTCAACCCTGTTCCATCAAAGTGATTTTCGCCAGTCTCTGTTTAGGGCTTTAGCAATAGGAAATAAACCATACAAATAGAACTTGGAACTACTTCATTGTGTCAAGTTTTAAAGAGCTAGAATAAACCGGGTTTGATTCAGAGATAAAACTGCATGTATCCATATAGAAGAAAACAGAGTGAAAACTAAATATTAAAACGGTTCTGCAAAGGAACGGTTTAACCAAGAAGAACAAAATTTGGTGAGCCTAGTGGGATTCGTGCACTGATCATTACCTGAAAGTATCATCAAGATTGGGTGAAAAAATGTTTGCTGAGATTTCAGGAAACTCATAGTTTTCTGGAAGCTTTCAACCCCTTTCAGTGAAAGTGAGTTTCGCCAGTCTCTGCTTAGGGCTATAGCAATAGGAAATAAACCATACAGATAAAACTTGGAACGACTTCATTGTGTCAAGTTTCAAAGAGCTAGCACAAACCGTGTTTGATTTAGAGTTACAACTGCATGTATCCATATAGCAGAAAAGAGAATTAAACCTAAATATTAAAATGGTTACTGCAAATGAATGGATTCACCAAGAAGAATGAAATTTGGGAAGACAAGTGGGATTGGTGCATTATTCATTACCTGATATTATCATCTAGATTGGGTGAAAAAATGTTTGCTGAGATATCAGGAAACTCATAGTTTTCTAGAAGCTTTCAACCCCTTTCCATGAAAGTGATTTTCGCCAGTCTCTGCTTAGGGCTCCATGAATGGGAAACAAAAAATAGAGATAGAACTTGGAACAACTTCATTGTGTCAAGTTTCAAAGAGCTAGCACAAACCGTTTTTTGATTTAGATTTACAACGGCATGTATCCATATAGCAGAATTCAGAGTGAAACCTAAATATTAAAACGGATACTGCAAAGGAACGGTTTAACATAGAAGAACAAAATTTGGTGAACCAAGTTTGATTCATGCACTGACCATTACCTGAAAGTATCATCAAGATTGGGTGAAAAAATGTTTACTGAGATAAGGAAAATCATAGTTTTCTGGAACCTTTCAACCCATTTCCATGAAAGTGATTTTCGCCTGGTGAAGGTGATCCCTCACTCACTCTCTTAACAGGGTCACAGTTAGAAAAATTGTTGGCAAAGCCCCTCACCCACTGTCTTGACAGGGTCACAGTGAGGATGAATACTGGCAAAGCCACACTGGTTTGTGGGTAACCGAAACTATGAGACACTTTTTTATGTAATTGGGACTTTGCATTTTCATGCTTATGTTTCTCACAGGACGCATGAGTATGTTAAATGCCAAACAATTAAATTTCAGGTGGCTAGAACAGAACAGGTAGTTCATGCCTTGGAAGCTGTTCTGCTACCCACCCCTCAGCATATCTAGGACAAAATAAAAGGCTATTCTTCTATCTTAGTACATTGTGGACAAACCTAACAACAGACAACAATCATCCTCTGAAAAACAAATTCTAAACAAATTATTTGAGAACTAGTGTACATTGACTGAGAAACAATTCTTTGAGAACTAGTGTACCCTGACTTAGAAACAAAAGAAACTCTCTGAGAAAGCAGCTCAACCAGTTTTATGAGAATAAATTTAGGAATTAATTAAAATAGCTTTATAAGACACAGTTTTAGAATAATGTTAAAAATATTATTTAGATTCTTAAGTTTAGAAATTATTAAGTCTTTAGTTATATAGGTTTCTAATATGCTTTAAGGATGATTCATAAACTTTAGGACATTTTAAATATAAGATTTAAAGGGACTTTTTTAGATGGGAACTTTAGATTAAAAATAAAGTGCAGGTGTACTTTAGGTTAATGATTAATTAGGAAACTCAGAGTCTGAATACGTAGTTTGACATTAGTTAATAAGGAAATAACATCCTGGGAAAAATAGTAAATCTTGGGAAAATCTGAAGGATGTAAATTGGTGACATGTTTTATTGATGATTCTGTACTTTGATGATTGTATGGCTGGGGGTCATATCCTGGAAGAATGTAGATCGGTGTGCTCTCAATCATGGTTAAGGAAATGTCATGTCTTGGCAAAGTTTTAAGTTATATAATCAATGACGTATTGTGAATCTATAATGATGAGAAAAATTGTAATAAAAAGAGGACCCAGAGAAAGCAGCTTTAGCTCACTCTCTGAAGATTGCTCAAAGGGAACGACTCCTGTCTCATCATTTTTGCCGATGCCACTCCTCCCTCGGGACTCCCTGGACCCCACCGGGGCTGGCCCCTGGCATTCGCCAGTCTCTGCTCAGGGATATAGCAATAGGGAATATAGCATACAGATAGAACATGTAACTACTTCATTGTGTCAAGTTTCAATGAGCTAGCACAAACCGTGTTTGATTTAGAGTTACAACTGCATGTATCCACATAGCAGAAAACAGAGTGAAACCTAAATATTAAAACGATTACTTCAAAGGAATGGTTTAACCTAGAAATACGAAATTTGGTGAGCCAAGAAGGATTGGTGCACTGACGATTACCTGAAAGTATCATCAAGATTGGGTGAAAAAATGTTTGCTGAGATTTCAGGAAACACATAGTTTTCTAGAAGATTTCAACCCCTTCTCATGAAAGTGATTTTCGCCAGGCTCTGCTTAGAGCTAAATCAATAGGAAACAAACCATAGAGAGAGAACTTGGAACTACTTCATTGTGTCAAGTTTCAAAGAGCTAGCACAAACCGTGTTTGATTTAGAGTTACAACGGCATGTATCCATATAGCAGAAAACAGAATGAAACCTAAATATTAAAACTGTTACTGCAAACGAACGATTAAACCTAGAAGAATTAAATTTGGGGAGCCAAGTGGTATTGGTTCACTGATCTTTACCTGAACTTAACATCAAGATTGGGTGAAAAAATGTTTGCTGAGATTTCAAGAAACTCATACTTTTCTGGAAGCTTTTAACCCCTTTCCATGAAAGTAATTTTTGCCAGTCTCTGCTTAGGGCTATAGCAGTAGGATATAACACATACAGATAGAACATGGAACTACTTCATTAGTCAAGTTTCAAAGAGCTAGAACAAACCGTGTTTGATTTAGAGTTACATCTGCATGTATCCATATAGCAGAATTCAGAGTGAAACCTAAATATTAAAACAGTTACTGCAAAGTAACGCTTTAACCTAGAAGAACGAAATTTGGTGAGCCTAGTGGGATTGGTGCACTGATCATTACCTGAAAGTGTCATCAAGATTGGGCGAAAAATTGTTGGTTGAGATATCAGGAAACACATAGTTTTCTGGAAGCTTTCAACCCCTTTGAATGAAAGTGTTTTTCGCCAGTCTCTGCTTAGGGCTATAGCAATAGGAAATAAACCATACAGATAGAACTTGGAACTACTTCATTGTTTCATGTTTCAAAGAGCTAGCACAAACCTTGTATGATTTAGAGTTACAACTGCATGTATCCATGTAGCAGAAAACAGAGTGAAACCTAAATATTAAAATGGTTACTACAAACGAACGGTATAACCTACAAGAATGAAATTTGGGGAGCCAAGTGGGAGTAGTGCACAATCATTACCTGAAAGTATCATCAAGATTCGGTGAAAAAGTGTTTGCTGAGAATTCAGGAAACTCATAGTTTTCTGGAAGCTTTCATCTCCTTTCCATGTAAGTGATTTTCACCAGTCTCGGTATAGGGCTACATCAGTAGGAAACAAACCATAGAGACAGAACTTGGAACTACTTCATTGTGTCAAGTTTCAAAGAACTAGCACAAAACGTGTTTGATTTAGAGTTACAACTGCATGTATGCATATAGTAGAAAAGAGATTGAAACATAAATATTAAAATGGCTACTGCAATCGAACTGTTTAAACTAGAAGAACGAAATTTAGTGACCCAAGTGGGATTGGTGCACTGATCATTACCTGAAAGTATCATCAAGATTGGGTGCAAAAAAGTTTACTGAGATTTCCGGAAACTCATAGTTTTCTGGAAGCTTTCAACCACTTTCCATGAAAGTGATTTTTGCCAGTCTCTGCTTAGAGCTGTAGCAATAGGAAACAATCCATAGAGATAGAATTTGGAACTACTTCATTGTGTCAATATTCAAAGAGGTAGCAAAAACCGTGTTTAATTTAGAGTTACAACTGCAAGTATCCATAAAGCAGAAAACAGAGTGAAACCTAAATATTAAAACGATTACTTCAAAGGAATGGTTTAACCTAGAAATACGAAATTTGGTGAGCCAAGAAGGATTGGTGCACTGACGATTACCTGAAAGTATCATCAAGATTGGGTGAAAAAATGTTTGCTGAGATTTCAGGAAACACATAGTTTTCTAGAAGATTTCAACCCCTTCTCATGAAAGTGATTTTCGCCAGGCTCTGCTTAGAGCTAAATCAATAGGAAACAAACCATAGAGAGAGAACTTGGAACTACTTCATTGTGTCAAGTTTCAAAGAGCTAGCACAAACCGTGTTTGATTTAGAGTTACAACGGCATGTATCCATATAGCAGAAAACAGAATGAAACCTAAATATTAAAACTGTTACTGCAAACGAACGATTAAACCTAGAAGAATTAAATTTGGGGAGCCAAGTGGTATTGGTTCACTGATCTTTACCTGAACTTAACATCAAGATTGGGTGAAAAAATGTTTGCTGAGATTTCAAGAAACTCATACTTTTCTGGAAGCTTTTAACCCCTTTCCATGAAAGTAATTTTTGCCAGTCTCTGCTTAGGGCTATAGCAGTAGGATATAACACATACAGATAGAACATGGAACTACTTCATTAGTCAAGTTTCAAAGAGCTAGAACAAACCGTGTTTGATTTAGAGTTACATCTGCATGTATCCATATAGCAGAATTCAGAGTGAAACCTAAATATTAAAACAGTTACTGCAAAGTAACGCTTTAACCTAGAAGAACGAAATTTGGTGAGCCTAGTGGGATTGGTGCACTGATCATTACCTGAAAGTGTCATCAAGATTGGGCGAAAAATTGTTGGTTGAGATATCAGGAAACACATAGTTTTCTGGAAGCTTTCAACCCCTTTGAATGAAAGTGTTTTTCGCCAGTCTCTGCTTAGGGCTATAGCAATAGGAAATAAACCATACAGATAGAACTTGGAACTACTTCATTGTTTCATGTTTCAAAGAGCTAGCACAAACCTTGTATGATTTAGAGTTACAACTGCATGTATCCATGTAGCAGAAAACAGAGTGAAACCTAAATATTAAAATGGTTACTACAAACGAACGGTATCACCTACAAGAATGAAATTTGGGGAGCCAAGTGGGAGTAGTGCACAATCATTACCTGAAAGTATCATCAAGATTCGGTGAAAAAGTGTTTGCTGAGAATTCAGGAAACTCATAGTTTTCTGGAAGCTTTCATCTCCTTTCCATGTAAGTGATTTTCACCAGTCTCGGTATAGGGCTACATCAGTAGGAAACAAACCATAGAGACAGAACTTGGAAGTACTTCATTGTGTCAAGTTTCAAAGAACTAGCACAAAACGTGTTTGATTTAGAGTTACAACTGCATGTATGCATATAGTAGAAAAGAGATTGAAACATAAATATTAAAATGGCTACTGCAATCGAACTGTTTAAACTAGAAGAACGAAATTTAGTGACCCAAGTGGGATTGGTGCACTGATCATTACCTGAAAGTATCATCAAGATTGGGTGCAAAAAAGTTTACTGAGATTTCCGGAAACTCATAGTTTTCTGGAAGCTTTCAACCACTTTCCATGAAAGTGATTTTTGCCAGTCTCTGCTTAGAGCTGTAGCAATAGGAAACAATCCATAGAGATAGAACTTGGAACTACTTCATTGTGTCAATATTCAAAGAGGTAGCAAAAACCGTGTTTAATTTAGAGTTACAACTGCAAGTATCCATAAAGCAGAAAACAGAGTGAAACCTAAATATTAAAACGGTTACTGCAAACGAACGTTTTCACCTAGAAGAATGAATTTTGGGGAGCCAAGTGGGATCGCTGCACTGATCATTTCCTGAAAGTATCATCAATATTGGGAGAAAAAATGTTTGCTGAGATTTCCAGAAACTCATAGTTTTCTGGAAGCTTTCAACCCCTTTCCATGAAAGTGATTTTCGCCAGTCTCTGTTTAGGGCTATAGCAATTGGAAATAATCCGTACAGATAGAACATGGAACTACTTCATTGTGACAAATTTCAAAGCGCTAGCACAAACCGTGTTTTATTTAGAGTTACAACTGCATGTATCCATATAGCAGAAAACAAAGTGAAACCTAAATATTAAAACGGTTACTTCAAATGAACGGTTTTTCCTAGAAGAAAGAAATATGGTAAGCCTAGTGGGATTGGTGCAATGATCATTACCTGAAAGTATCATCAAAGTGGGTGAAAAAAATAGTTTGCTGAGATTTCAGGAACCTCATAGTTTTCTGAAAACTTTCAAACCCTTTCCATGAAAGTGATTTTCGCCAGTCTCTGCTTAGCGCTATAGCAATAGGAAATAAACCCTATAGATAGAACTCCGAACAACTTCATTTTGTCAAGTTTCAAAGAGCTAGCACAAAACGTGTTTGATTGTGAATTACAATTGTATGTATCCATATAGCTGAAAACAGAGTGAAACCTAAATATTAAAAAGGTTACTGCAAACGAACTGTTTAAACTTGAAGAGCTAAATTTGGGGATCCAAGTGGGATTGGTGCACTGATCATTACCTGAAAGTATCATCAAGAGTGGGTGAAAATAATGTTTGCTGAGATCTCAGAAAATTCATAGTTTCCTGAAATCTTTCAACTCCTTTCCATGAAAGTGATTTTCGCCAGTCTCTGCTTAGGGCTATAGCAATAGGAAATAAACCATACAGATAGAACTTGGAACTACTTCTTTGTGTCAAGTTTCAAAAAGCTAACACAAACCGTGTTTGATTTAGAGTTACATCTGCATGTATCCATATAGCCGAAAACAGAGTGAAACCTAAATATTAAAACGGTAACTGCAAATGAACGGTTTAAACTGGAAGAACGAAATTTGGTGATCCAATTGGGACTGGTTAACTGATCATTACATGAAAGTATCAACCAGATTGTGTGAAAAAATGTTTGCTGAGAACTCAGGAAACTCATAGGTTTCTGGAGGATTTCAACCCCTTTCCATGAAAGTGATTTTCGGCAGTGTCTGCTTAGGGTTATAGCAATCGGAAATAATCCATACAGATAGAACATGGAACTACTTCATTGTGTCAAGTTTCAAAGAGCTAGCACAAACCGTGTTTGATTTAGAGTTATAACTACATCTATGCATAGAGCAGAAAACAGAGTGAAACCTAAATATGAAAAAGGTTACTGCAAACGAACGGTTTCACCTAAAAGAACAAAATTTGGTGAGCCAAATGGGATTGGTGCACTGATCAATACCTGAAAGAATAATCAAAATTGGGTGAAAAAATGTTTGCTGAGATTTCAGGATACTCATAGTTTTCTGGAAGCTGTCAACCACTTTCCATGAAGGTGATTTTCGCCAGTCTCTGCTTAATGCTATAGAACAGGAAATAAACCATACATATAGTACTTGGAACTACTTCATTGTGTCAAGTTTTAAAGAGCTAGCACAAACCGTTTTTGATTTAGAGTTACAACTGCATGTATCCGTATAGCAGAAAACAGAGTGAACCCTAAATATTAAAACGGTTACTGGAAATGAATGGTTTAATCTAGAAGAATGAAATTTGGTGAGCCAAGTGGGATTGGAGCACTGATCATTAGCTGAAAGTATCATCTAGATTGGGTGAAAAAATGTTTGCTGAGTTTTCAGGAAACTCATAGTTATCTGGAAGTTTTCAACCCCTTTCCATGAAAGTGATTTTCGCCAGTCTCTGCTTAGGGCTATAGCAATAGGAAATAAACCATACAGATAGAACTTGGAACTACTTCACTGTTTCATGTTTCAAAGAGCTAGCACTCACCTTGTTTGATTTAGAGTTACAACGGCATGTATAAATATAGCAAAAAAACAGAGTGAAACCTAAATATTAAAAGGTTAATGCAAACGAACAGTTTCACGTAAAAGAACAAAATATGGTGAGCCAAGTGGTTTGGTGCACTGATCATTACCTGAAAGAATCTTCAAAACTGGGTCAAAAAATATTTGCTGAGATTTCAGGAAACTCATAGTTTTCTGGACCTTTCAACCCCTTTGAATTAAAGTGATTTTCGCCAGTCTCTTCTTAGGGCTATAGCAATAGGAAATAAAACATACAGATAGAATTTGGAACTACTTCATTGTGTAAAGTTTCAAAGACCTAGCACAAACCGTGTTTGATTTAGCGTTCCAACTGCATGTATCCATGTAGCAGAAAACAGAGTGAAACCTAAATATTAAAATGTTAATGCAAACGTACGGATTCACCTAGCAGAATGAAATTTGGGGAGCCAAGTGGGATTGGTGCACTGATCATTACCAGAAAGTATCATCACGTTTGGGTGAAAAATTGTTTGATGAGATTTCAGGAAACTCATACTTTTCTTGAAGGTATCAACCCCTTTCCATGAAAGTGATTATCGACAGTCTCTGCTTAGGGCTATAGAAATACGAAATAAACCATACGGATAGAAATTGGAACTGCTTCATTGTGTCAAGATTTAAAGAGCTAAAACAAACCATGTTTGATTTAGAGTTACAACTGCATATGTCCATATTGCAGAAAACAGGGTGAAACCTAAATATTAAAATGGTTACTGCAACGGAACGATTAAACCTAGAAGAACAAAATTTGGTGAATCTAGAGGAATTGGGGCACTAATCATTACCTGAAAGTATCATCAATTTTGGTGAAAAAATGTTTGCTGAGATTTCAGGAAACACATAGTTTTCTGTAAGCTTTCAACCCCTTTCTAAGAAAGTGATTTTCGCGAGTGGAATTGGTGTACTGATCATTACCTGAAAGTATCATCAAGATTTGGATGAAAAAATGTTTGCTAAGATTTCAGGAAACTCATAGTTTTCTGAAAGCTTTCAACCCCTTTCCATGAAAGGGATTTTCGCCAGTCTCTGCTTAGGGCTATAGTAATAGGCAATAAAACATACAGATAGAACTTGGAACTACTTCATTTTTTCAAAATTCAAAGAGCTAGAACAAACCGTGTTTGATTTAGAGTTACAAATTCATGTATTTATATAGCACAAAACAGAGTGAAACCTTAATATTTAAACGGTTACTGCAAACAAACGTTTTAACCTAGAAGAATGAAATTTTGGGAGCCAAGTGGGATTGGTGCCCTGATCACTACCTGAAACTATCATCAGGACTGGCTGACAATATGTTTGCTGAGATTTCTGGAAACTCATCGTTTTCCGCAAGCTTTCAACCCCTTTCCATGAAAGTGACTTTCGCCAGTCTCTGCTTAGGGCTATAGCAATAGGAAATAAACCATACAGATAGAACTTGGAAGTACTTCATTGTGTCAAGTTTCAAAGAGCTAGCACAAACCGTGTTTGATTTAGAGTTACAAATGCATGTATCCATATAGCAGAAAACAGAGTGAAACCTATATATTAAAACGGTTACTGCGAACGTACGGTTGAACCTAGAAGGATGAATTTTGGAGAGCCAAGTGGGATTGGTGCACTGATCATTACGTGAAAGTATCATCAAGATTGGGTCAAAAAATCTTTGCTGAGATTTCATGAAACTCATAGATTTGTGGAAGTTTTCAACCCGTTTCCATGAAAGTGATTTTCGCCAGTCTCTGCTTAGGGCTGTATCAGTAGAAAACAAACCATAGAGACAGATCTTGGAACGACTTCATTGTGTCAAGTTTCAAAGACCTAGCACAAACCGTGATTGATTTACATTTACAACTGCATGTATCCATATAGCAGAAAACAGAGTGAAACCTAAATATTAAAACGGTTACTGCAAACGAACGGTTTAACCTAGAAGAACGAAATTTGGTGAGCCAACTGGAATTGGTGTACTGATCATTATCTGAAAGTATCTTCAAGGTTTGGATGAAAAAATGTTTCCAAGATTTCAGGAAACTCATAGTTTTCTGAAAGCTTTCAACCCCTTTCCATGAAAGTGATTTTCGCCAGAGTCTGCTTAGGGCTACATCAATAGAAAACAAACCATAGAGATAGAACTTGGAAGTACTTCATTGTGTCAAGATTCAAAGAGCTAGCACAAACCGTGTTTGATTTAGAGTTACAAATGCATGTATCCATATAGCAGAAAACAGAGTGAAACCTATATATTAAAACGGTTTCTGCGAACGAACATTTGAACCTAGAAGAATGAAATTTGGAGAGCCAAGTGGGATTGGTGCACTGATCATTACCTGAAAGTATCATCAAGATTGGGTGAAAAAATGTTGGCTGAGATTTCAGGAAACTCATAGTTTTCTGGAAGCTTTCAACCCCGTTCCATGAAAGTAATTTTCGCCAGTCTCTGCTTAGGGCTACATCAATAGGAAACAAACCATAGAGATAGAACTTGGAACTACTTCATTGTGTCAAGTTTCAAAGAGCTAGCACAAACCGTGTTTGATTTAGAGTTCCAACTGCATGTATCCATATAGCAGAAAACAGAGTGAAACCTAAATATTAAAACGGTTACTGCAAACGAACGGTTTAACCTAGAAGAACGAAATTTGGTGAGCCAAGTGGGATTGGTGCACTGATCATTACCTGAAAGTATCATCAAGATTGGGTGAAAAAATGTTGGCTGAGATTTCAGGAAACTCATAGTTTTCTGGAAGCTTTCAACCCCGTTCCATGAAAGTGATTTTCGCCAGTCTCTGCTTAGGGCTACATCAATAGGAAACAAACCATAGAGATAGAACTTGGAACTACTTCATTGTGTCAAGTTTCAAAGAGCTAGCACAAACCGTGTTTGATTTAGAGTTCCAACTGCATGTATCCATATAGCAGAAAACAGAGTGAAACCTAAATATTAAAACGGTTACTGCAAACGAACGGTTTAACCTAGAAGAACGAAATTTGGTGAGCCAAGTGGGATTGGTGCACTGATCATTACCTGAAAGTATCATCAAGATTGGGTGAAAAAATGTTGGCTGAGATTTCAGGAAACTCATAGTTTTCTGGAAGCTTTCAACCCCGTTCCATGAAAGTGATTTTCGCCAGTCTCTGCTTAGGGCTACATCAGTAGAAAACAAACCATAGTGACAGAACTTGCAACGAGTTCATTGTGTCAAGTTTCAAAGAGCTAGCACAAACCCTGAATGATTTACATTTACAACTGCATGTATCCATATAGCAGAAAACAGAGTGAAAACTAAAGATTAAAACTCTTACTGCAGACGAAAGGTATAACCTAGAAGAACGAAATTTGGTGAACCAAGTAGGATTGGTGCACTGATCATTACGTGAAAGTATCATCAAGATTGGGTTAAAAAATGTTTGCTGAGATTTCAGGAAACTCATAGTTTTCTGGAAGCTTTCAACCCTAATCAATGAGAGTGATTTTCGCCAGTCTCTGCTTAGGGCTACATCAATAGGAAACAAACCATAGAGATAGAACTTGGAACTACTTCATTGTGTCACGTTTCAAAGAGCTAGCACAAACCGTGTTTGATATAGAGTTCAAAAAGCATGTATCCATATAGCCAAAAACAAAGTGAAACCTAAATATTAAAACGGTTACTGCAAATGATAGGTTTAATCTAGAAGAACCAAATTTGGTGAGCCAAGTTGGATTGGTGCCCTGATCATTACCTGAATGTATCATCAAGATTGGGTGAAAAAATGTTGGCTGAAATTTCAGGAAACACAAAATTTTCTGGAAGCTTTCAACCCCTTTCCATGAAAGTGATTTTCGCCAGTCTCTGCTTAGTGCTACAACGAATGGATACAAACCATAGAGATAGAACTTGGAACTACTTCATTGTGTCAAGTTTCAAAGAGCTAGCACAAACCGTGTTAGATTTAGAGTTCCAACTGCATGTATCCATACAGCAGAAAACAGAGTGAAACCTAAATATTAAAATGGTTACTGCAAACGAACGGTTTAACCTAGAAGAACGAAATTTGGTGAGCCAAGTTGGGTTGGTGCACTGATCATTACCTGAAAGTATCATCAAGATTGGGTGAAAAAATGTTGGCTGAGATTTCAGGAAACTCATAGTTTTCTGGAAGCTTCCAACCCCGTTCCATGAAAGTGATTTTCGCCAGTCGCTGCTTAGGGCTATATCAATAGAAAACAAACCATAGAGATAGAACTTGGAACTACTTAATTGTGTCAAGTTTCAAAGAGCTAGCCCAAACCGTGTTTGATTTATACTTACAACTGCATGTGTCCATATAGCAGAAAACAGAGTGAAACCTAAATATTAAAACGGTAACTGCAAACGAACGGTCTAACCTAGATGAACTAAATTTGGTGAGTCAAGATGGGTTGGTGCACTGATAATTACCTGAAAGTATCATCATGATTGGTTGAAAAAATGTTGGTTGATTTTGTCATTTCTTAGTGCTGCATAATACTCCATTGTGTATAGATGCCACATTTTTTTTATCCATTCATCTATTGAGGGGCATCTAGATTGGTTCCACAGTCTAGCTATTGTGAATTGTGCCGCTATAATCATTGATGCAGCCGTATCCCTATAGACAAAATCATAGAATTTGCAGGGAAATGGATGGCATTAGAGCAGATTATGCTAAGCGAAGCTAGCCAAGCCCTAAAAAACAAATGCCAAATGTCTGCTTTGATATAAAGTGAGCAACTAAGAACAGAACAGGAAGGAAGAACATGAGGAAAAGTCAAAAAAAAAAATGTTGGTTGAGATTTCAGGAAACTCATAGTTTTCTGGAAGCTTTCAATCCCTTTCCATGAAATTGATTGTCGCCAGTTTCTGCTTAGGGCTATAGCAATAGGAAGTAAACCATACAGATAGAACTTGGAACTACTTCATTGTGTCTAGTTTCAAAGAGCTAGCACAAACCGTGTTTGATTTAGATTTACAACTGCATGTATCCATGTAGCAGAAAACAGAGTGAAACCTATATATTAAAATGGTTACTGCGAACGAACGTTTGAACCTAGAAGAATGAAATTTGGAGAACCATTTGGGTTTGGTGCACTGATCATTACCTGAAAAGTAACATCAAGTTTGGTTGAAAAAATGTTGGTTGAGATTTCATGAAACTCATAGTTTTCTGAAAGCTTTCAACCCCTTTCCATGAATGTGATTTTCGCCAGTCTCTGCTTAGGGCTACATCAATAGAAAACAAACCATAGAGACAGAACTTGGAACGACTTCATTGTGTCAAGTTTCAAAGAGCTAGCAGAAAACGTGTTAGATTTAGAATTACAACTGCCTATATCCATATAGCAGAAAACAGAGTGAAACCTAAATATTAAAACGGTTACTGCAAACGAAAGGTTTAACCAAGAAGAACAAAATTTGATGAGCCAAGTGGGTTTGGTGCACTGATCATTACCTGAAAGTATCATCAAGACTGGCTGAAAAAATGTTTGCTGAGATTTCATGAAACTCATAGTTTTATGTAAGCTTTCAACCCTTTTCAATGAAAATGATTTTCACCAGTCTCTGCTTAGGGCTACATCAATAGAAAAGAAACCAAGCGACAGAACTTGGAACGACTTCATTGTGTCAAGTTTCAAAGAGCTAGCAGAAACCGTGTTTGATTTAGAATTACAACTGCATGTATCCATATAGCAGAAAACAGAGTGAAACCTAAATATTAAAACGGTTACTGCAAACGAACGGTTGAACCTAGAAGAATGAAATTTGGAGAGCCAAGTGGGTTTGGTGCACTGATCATTACCTGAAAGTATCATCAAGTTTGGGTGAAAAAATGTTTGCTGAGATTTCATGAAACTCATAGTTTTCTGGAAGCGTTCAACCCGTTTCCATGAGTGTGATTTTGCCAGGTGCTGCTTAGGGCTACATCAATAGAAAACAAACCATTACAGAAGACATAAAGGAGGAAATTAAAAAATTCTTAGAGATAAATGAAAATACAGACACAACATATCGGAATCTATGGGACACAATGAAAGCAGTTTTAAGAGGAAAATTCATCGCCTGGTGGTCATTCCTCAAAAAAAGAAAAAACCAACAAATAAATGAGCTCACACTTCATCTCAAAGCCCTAGAAAAGGAAGAGCAAAACAACAGCAAATGTAGCAGAAGGCTAGAAATAATTAAAATTAGAGCGGAAATCAATGAAATTGAAACAAAAGGAACTATTGAAAAAATTAACAAAACTAAAAGTTGGTTCTTCGAAAAAATAAATAAGATCGACAGACCTTTAGCCATGCTAACGAAGAGAAAAAGAGAGAGAACTCAAATTACTAACATACGGGATGAAAAAGGCAATATTACAACAGATCCTACAGAAATACAGAAGACAATCAGAAATTATTTTGAAAACCTATATTCCAACAAAATAGATGATAGTGAAGACATCGATAAATTTCTTAAGTCATATGATTTGCCCAGACTGAGTCAGGAGGATACACACAATCTGAACAGACCAATATCAATGGATGAAATTGAAGAAGCCATCAAAAGACTACCAACCAAGAAAAGTCCAGGACCGGATGGATATACAGCGGAGTTTTACAAAACCTTTAAAGAAGAATTAAAACCAATACTTTTCAAGTTATTTCAGGAAATAGAAAAAGAGGGAGCTCTACCAAACTCATTCTATGAGGCCAACATCACCCTGATTCCGAAACCTGACAAAGACACCTCAAAGAAAGAAAACTACAGACCAATATCTCTAATGAACCTAGATGCAAAAATCCTCAATAAAATTCTGGCGAATCGAATACAAAAACACATCAAAAAAATTGTGCACCACGACCAAGTAGGATTCATCCCTGGGATGCAAGGATGGTTCAACATACGGAAATCAATAAATGTTATTCACCACATCAATAGACTTAAAGATAAGAACCATATGATCATCTCGATAGATGCAGAGAAAGCATTTGACAAAGTACAGCATCCCTTTATGTTCAAAACATTAGAAAAATTAGGGATAACAGGAACCTACCTTGACATTGTAAAAGCTATCTATGCTAAGCCTCAGGCTAGCATCATTCTGAATGGACAAAAGATGAAGGCATTCCCTCTAAAATCCGGAACAAGACAGGGATGCCCTCTATCTCCACTTCTATTCAATATAGTTCTCGAAACACTGGCCAGAGCAATTAGACAGACGAAAGAAATTAAAGGCATAAAAATTGGAAAAGAAGAACTTAAATTATCACTATTTGCAGATGACATGATTCTATACCTAGAAGACCCAAAAGGGTCTACAAAGAAACTACTAGAACTAATAAATGAATTTAGCAAAGTGGCAGGATATAAAATCAACACGCATAAATCAAAGGCATTTCTGTATATCAGCGACAAAACTTCGGAAACGGAAATGAGGAAAAACACTCCATTCACGATATCCTCAAAAAAAATAAAATACTTGGGAATAAACCTAACAAAAGAGGTGAAAGATTTATATAATGAAAACTACAGAACCCTAAAGAGAGAAGTTGATGAAGATCTTAGAAGATGGAAAAACATACCCTGTTCATGGATAGGCAGAACTAACATCATCAAAATGGCAATATTACCAAAAGTTCTCTATAGGTTTAATGCAATGCCAATCAAAATCCCAATGGCATATCTTGTAGAAATCGACAAAGCAATCATGAAATTCATATGGAAAAATAAAAGACCCAGAATAGCAAAAGCAATTCTAAACAGGAAGTGTGAATCAGGCGGTATAGCGATACCAGATTTCAAAATATATTACAAAGCAATAGTGACAAAAACAGCATGGTACTGGTACCAAAACAGGCGGGTGGACCAATGGTTTAGAATAGAGGACACAGAGACTGATCCACAAAGTTACAACTATCTTATATTTGATAAAGGGGCTAAAAACATGCAATGGAGGAAGGATAGCATCTTCAACAAATGGTGTTGGGAAAACTGGAAATCCATATGCAGCAAAATGAAACTGAACCCCTTTCTCTCGCCATGCACAAAAGTTAACTCAAAATGGATCAAGGAACTTGATATCAAACCAGAGACTCTGCGTCTGATAGAAGACAAAGTGGGAGCCGATCTACAAATTGTGGGGTCGGGCTCCAAATTCCTTAATAGGACGCCCATAGCACAAGAGTTAGCAACAAGAATCAACAAATGGGACTTAATTAAACTTAAAAGTTTTTTCTCAGCAAGAGAAACAATAAGAGAAGTAAACAGGGAGCCTACATCCTGGGAACAAATCTTTACTCCTCACACTTCAGATAGAGCCCTAATATCCAGAGTATACAAAGAACTCAAAAAATTAGACAATAAAATAACAAATAACCCAATCAACAAATGGGCCAAGGACCTGAACAGACACTTCACAGAGGAGGATATACAATCAATCAATAAGTACATGAAAAAATGCTCACCATCTCTAGCAATCAGAGAAATGCAAATCAAAACCACCCTAAGATACCATTTCACTCCAGTAAGATTGGCAGCCACTATGAAGTCAAACAACAACAAGTGCTGGAGAGGTTGTGGAGAAAAGGGTACACTTGTACATTGCTGGTGGGACTGCAAATTGGTGCGGCCAATTTGGAAAGCAGTTTGGAGATTCCTGGGAAAGATGGGAATGGAACCACCATTTGACCCTGCTATTGCCCTTCTTGGACTATTCCCTGAAGACCTTAAAAGAGCATGCTACAGGGATACTGCCACATCGATGTTCATAGCAGCACAATTCACAATTGCTAGACTGTGGAACCAACCCAGATGCCCCTCAGTAGATGAATGGATAAAAAAAATGTGGCATCTATACACAATGGAGTACTATGCAGCAATAAAAAATGACAAAATCATAGAATTTGCAGGGAAATGGATGGCACTAGAGCAGATTATGCTTAGTGAAGCTAGCCAATCCCTAAAAAACAAATACCAAATGTCTTCTTTGATATAAGGAGAGCAACTATAAACAGAGCAGGGAGGAAGAGTAGGAAGAAAAGAATAACATTAAACAGAGACATGAGATGGGAGGGAAAGGGTGAGAAAAGGGAAATTGCATGGAAATAAAGGGAGACCCTCATTACTATACAAAATTACATACAAGAGGTTGTGAGGGAATGGGAAAATAAACAAGGAGAGAAATGAGTTTCAGTAGATGGGGTAGAGAGAGAAGTTGGGAGGGGAGGGGAGGGGGGATAGTAGGGGATAGGAAAGGTAGCAGATTACAACAATTACCAATAGGACATTATGTAAAATCGTGGAAGTGTAACCGATGTGACTCTGCAATCTGCATTTGGGGTAAAATTGGGGGTTCATAACCAACTTCAGTCCAATGTATGAAGTATGTTATGTCAAGAGCGATGTAATGTTGTGAACAACCAATATAAAAAAAAAAAAAGTTAAATGTGCATAATTGACATTGAAAAAAAAAAAGAAAAGCAAGGGAAAAATGCCAATTATACAGTTAATAAACCTTCAATAATTCTTCAAGAGGGGATCATAAATAATTCTGAGTGTTATCAGTACCAAGAATGCTCGCTGCTAAATGTAATTAAATGTTCAATAACAAAATGAAAAAAAAAAAAAAAAAAAAAAAAAAAAAAAAAAAAAAAAAAAAAAAAAAAAAGAAAACGACTTCATTGTGTCAAGTTTCAAAGAGCTAGCAGAAAACGTGTTAGATTTAGAAATACAACTGCCTGTATCCAATAGCAGAAAACAGAGTGAAACCTAAATATTAAAACGGTTACTGCAAACGAACGGTTTAACATATAAGAACTAAATTTGGTGAGCAAAGTGGTGTTGGTGCACTGATCATTACCTGAAAGTATCATCAAGATTGGTTGAAAAAATGTTGGTTGAGATTTCAGGAAACTCATAGTTTTCTGGAAGCTTTCACCCCGTTTCCATGAAAGTGATTTTTGCCAGTCTCTGCTTAGGGCTAAAGCAATAGGAAGTAAACCATACAGATAGAACTTGGAACTACTTCATTGTGTCAAGTTTCAAAGAGCTAGCACAAACCGTGTTTGATTTAGAGTTACAACTGCATGTGTCCATATAGCAGAAAACAGAGAGAAACCTAAATATTAAAACGGTTACTGCGAACGAACAGTTGAACCTAGAAGAATGAAATTTGGAGAGCCAAGTGTGAATGGTGCACTGATCATTACCTGTAAGTATCATCAAGATTGGGTGAAAAAATGTTTGCTGAGATTTCATGAAACTCATAGCTTTCTGGAAGCTTTCAACGCGTTTCCATGAAAGTGATTTTCGCCAGTCTGTGCTTAGGGCTACATCAATAGAAAACAAGCCATAGAGACAGACCTTGGAACGAGTTCATTGTGTCAATTTTCAAAGAGCTAGCACAAACCGTGATTGATTTACATTTACAACTGCATGTATCCATATAGCAGAAAACAGAGTGAAACCTAAATATTAAAACGGTTACTGCAAACAAACGCTTTAACCTAGAAGAACGTAATTTGGTGAGCCAAGTGAGATTGGTGCACTGATCATTACCTGAAAGTATCATCAAGATTGGTTGAAAAAATGTTGGTTGAGATTTCCGGAAACTCATAGTTTTCTGAAAGCTTTCAACCCCTTTCCATGAAAGTATTTTTGCGAGTCTCTGCTTAGGGCTATAGTCATAAGAAATAAAACATACAGATAGAACTTGGAACTACTTCATTGTGTCAAGATTCAAAGAGCTAGCACAAACCGTGTTTGATTTAGAGTTACAAATGCGTGTATCCATATAGCAGAAAACAGAGTGAAACCTAAATATTTAAACAATTACTGCAAATGAACGTTTTAACCTAGAAGAATGAAATTCTGGGAGCCAAGTGGGATTGGTACACTGATCACTACCTGAAAGTATCATCAAGACTAGCTGAAAAAATGTTTGCTGAGATTTCCGGAAACTCAAAATTTTCTGCAAGCTTTCAACCCCTTTTTATGAAAGTGATTTTCGCCAGTCTCTGCTTAGGGCTACATAAATAGAAAACAAACAATAGAGATAAATCTTGGAACCACTTCATTGTGTCAAGTTTCAAAGAGCTAGCACAAACCGTGTTTGATTTAGAGTTACAACTGCATGTGTCCATATAGCAGAAAACAGAGTGAAACCTAAATATTTAAACGGTTACTGCAAACGAGTGGTTTAACCTAGAAGAACGAAATTTGGTGAGCCAAGTGAGGTTGGTGCACTTATCATTACCTGAAAGTATCATCAAGTTTGGGTGAAAAAATGTTTGCTGAGATTTCATGAAACTCATAGTTTTCTGGAAGCGTTCAACCAGTTTCCATGAGGGTGATTTTCGCCAGTTTCTGCTTAGGGCTACATCAATAGAAAACAAACCATAGAGACAGAACTTGGAACGACTTTATTCTGTCAAGTTTCAAAGAGCTAGCAGAAAACGTGTTAGATTTAGAAATACAACTGCCTGTATCCAATAGCAGAAAACAGAGTGAAACCTAAATATTAAAACGGTTACTGCAAACGAACGGTTTCACATATAAGAACTAAATTTGATGAGCCAAGTGGGTTTGGTGCACTGATCATTACCTGAAAGTATCATCAAGACTGGTTGAAAAAATGTTGGTTGAGATTTCAGGAAACTCATAGTTTTCTGGAAGTTTTCAACCCGTTTCCATGAAAGTGATTTTCGCCAGTCTTTGCTTAGGGCTATAGCAATAGGAAGTAAACAATACAGATAGAACTTGGAAGTACTTCATTGTGTCAAGTTTCAAAGAGGTAGCACAAACCGTGTTTGATTGAGAGTTACAACTGCAAGTATCCATATAGCAGAAAACCGAGTGAAACCTAAATATTAAAACTCTTACTGCAGAAAAGGATCCAACATGGCCGCCGGCGAGGAAGCAGCGATTCCAGTGTCTCCACATTTAAGGGACCAGAAAGACCCATTGGACCAGCGGTAGTCTACCTACTGAGGAACTTCTAGCAAAATTCCGTCAAGAGGGTACCTGCTGGGAATTGGTAGGTTTATTAGAAGTGTCAGTTTATCCCAGACAAGTGGATCAAGGCCAGCCACTCGGGCGGTAGGTCCAGTCCCGCAGACACCACCCACTTCAGAAAGCGAACCCGATCTGCACAGCCCACCCGAACCCGCCATCTAGCCGCACCGGTAGGCCTTGCTCTCGCTCAGCGAGCGGCCACTCCACCCGCCTGGATCTTAGCCACCGGGCAGCAGCTACACAGCGCTTCAGGCAACCCCCAGCGGCCCGGCGCAGCGATAAGTGTTCCCGCCTGGCCCAGCAGATGGCTGGTGCCCTCCTGGCTCGGCTAACAGCCCCGCCCACCCGGTGAAAGGCTCCCCTCCCTGAGACAGCGTGAAGGGAATCTAACCAATCCTATATGAAATAGCGAACTGGGAACTCAAACCAGAGATTGTGTCAGAACAGAGACAAGCCAGATCCACCCCTCCCTTCGGACACTCCGGCAAAGAGCCAGGGGCTCGCCATAGCAGAGAGGGGAAGTCAACAAAGTTCGGCCAAAGAGATTCCGTCCAAGCGGAATCTACTTTAGCAGGTGTGTGATTCCCACCCACACCAGATATAAACAACCAGGGTACTCCAAAATCTCTCCGTCGGCGTGACCGTAAGGGCCAAGGGACTCTCGACCCCCAACTCCCCCTACTGCCAGTGACAAGGGAGGGACTGCAGGGGCAGAGAGAAGCAGAGAAGACTCCCCACCCCCAAATCCCCCAACCGCAAACTGAGAGTGTGTGACGTTAGGGGCGGAGTGAAACAGAGGACACTGCAGACCCCCAACTCCTCCGACCGCCAGCAGTGTGGTTGTGACTGTAGGGGCTGAGGGAAGTAGAGGGGATCCTCAACCCCCAACTCCTATTACCACCAGCGGCGACACCAATGGTCTTAGCTGCCAGATTCCGAAGGTGTGCCCACCAAAGGGGTCCGGAAAAATTAAACAATTGACTCCCAGACCACAGCTCCACAGCACTGGGGCTTAGATGAATGACAGCGAGAGTGCTCAGTAGTTAGGGAAATACAGCACTCGGTGGGGCCGAAAGTGTAACCAAATCCTTGGGAAACTGCCTCCGGTGAGCAGGACCTGGCTGGTTGGCAAGAGGAAGGGGAGGAGGGGCCTTAGAAGTGAAACAGCTCTGGCACAACAGGATTGAGAGACACCCAGGAACTGCCTTACAGGGATTGCTGTTGACACAATGAGGGCAAAACTCAGCCCGGAGGGAACAGCTTTGCCTATGGGAAGAGAAGAAAATGGATCTCTAAGACCTAATTTTATTTCCTATTTCATTTTAATTTTTTTCTATCCCTTTTCCCTCTCTCTCTCATCTTCCAAGTTTTACTGCTATTTCCATTCTCCTCTATGCTATCTATCTCCTCTCCTTCTTTCTTTTCAAGAGCACCTACCTTCCCCTTCCCCCCAACTTTCATCCCAAGCATTACGTCCTCCATTTCGCGTAACTGTCTAAATACAAATAGGTGTGCACCCTCCCCCCACGCCTGCAAGGTAGCCGGACCTGCAATGCACCAGCAGGTCAGGCCCAGCATCCTGGGAGTGGCAGAGACACCCCAAGCGCCTGCAAGGTAGGAGCACCTGCTACCAACCAGCAGAACAGGCCCAGCGGCCTGCCGATGTGGTAGGCACAGTGCTCCAATTGGAGGAGGAGTAGAGTCCCTGCCTGCGCCTGCGCAGGAGACTTTGCAACTATACAAGAATAATACAAATATATACGGGGAATATTCAACCACACAACAGTCTCAGTAAGCAAAAAGAAACGCTAACAGTATGAAGAGACAAGGTAAGAAAGGACCGCAATCAATGCAGGTCAACCCAACGTTAGAAGAGGTAATATCTGCAGCAGATGGAATGTCAGACAAAGAATTCAGGAGGTACATGCTTCACATGATCTGGAGTCTCAAGAAAGACATTAGACAGCAAAATCAGACAATGAAAGATCTCTTCAACAATGAAATACATAAACAGATGCAGGAAGCAAAAGATCAACTATACAGGGAGATAGAAGTTATAAAAAAAAGCAAACAGTAATCCTAGAAAGGCAGGAAGCAATAAACCAACTTAAAAACTTCAATTGAGAATACTACCAGCAGAGTAGAACACTTAGAAGATAGAACATCAGACAATGAAGACAAAGTATTTCAACTTGAAAAGAACATAGACAGCTCAGCAAGACTGTTAAGAAACCATGAGCAGAACATCCAAGAAATATGGGATAACATTAAAAGACCAAACTTAAGAGTCATTGGGATACAGGAAGGCATGGAGGTCCATACCAAAGGAATTAACAATCTATTCAATGAAATAATACGAGAAAACTTCCCAGACTTGAAGAATGAGACAGAATCCCAAATCCTAGAAGCCTACAGGACGCCGAATGTGCATAATCATAAGAGATCCACACCTAGACACATTATAATGAAGATGCCCAACATACAGAATAAGGAGAGAATTTTAAAAGCTACAAGAGAAAGGAAGCAGATTACATTTAGGGGTAAACCAATCAGGATAACAGCTGATCTCTCAACACAGACTTTGAAAGCTAGAAGATCCTGGAATAACATATTTCAAACACTGAAAGAAAATGGGTTCCAACCAAGAATTGTGTATCCAGCAAAATTAAGCTTCAAGATGGAAGATGAAATTAAAACCTTCCACGATAAACAAAAGTTAAAAGAATTTGCAGCTAGAAAACCATCTCTCCAAAAAATCCTCAGCAAAACATTACAGGAAGAGGAAATGGAAAATAACAATGAAAACCAACAGTGGGAGGTAGGACAGTAAAGGGGGGAAAATAATCAAAGAGGAAAACAAACCATATTCAGTAACATAAATAAACAAATATGGCTGGAAGGATAACCCATATCTCAATAATAACCCTAAATGTTAATGGCTTAAACTCACCAATTAAGAGACACAGGCTAGTAGAATGGATCACAAAACATGACCCAACAATATGCTGCCTACAGGAGACGCATTTGATAGGAAAAGACATACATAGACTGAAGGTGAAAGGTTGGGAAAAATCATATCACTCATATGGACTTCGGAAACAAGCAGGAGTGTCCATACTCATATCAAATAAAATAGATTTCAAGCCAAAGTTAATCAAAAGGGATAAAGAGGGACACTACATACTGCTCAAGGGAACCATACACCAACAAGACATAACAATCATAAATATATATGCCCCAAACAATGGTGCAGCTATGTTCATCAAACAAACTCTTCTCAAGTTCAAGAGTCTAATAGACCACCATACAATAATCATGGGAGACTTCAACACACCTCTCTCACCACTGGACAGATCTTCCAAACAAAAGTTGAATAAGGAAACTATAGAACTCAATAACACAATTAACAACCTAGACTTAATTGACATATATAGAATATACCACCCAACATCAAGCAGTTACACTTTTTTCTCAGCAGCACATGGATCCTTCTCAAAAATAGATCATATATTATGTCACAGGGCAACTCTTAGACAATATAAAGGAGTAGAGATAATACCATGCATCTTATCTGACCATAATGGAATGAAACTGAAAATCAACGATAAAAGAAGGAAGGAAAAATCATGCATCACTTGGAGAATGAACAATAGGTTACTGAATGATCAATGGGTTATAGAAGACATTAAGGAGGAAATTAAAAAATTCTTAGAGATAAATGAAAACACAGACACAACATATCGGAATCTATGGGACACATTGAAAGCAGTTCTAAGAGGAAAATTCATTGCATGGAGTTCATTCCTTAAAAAAAGAAAAAACCAACAAATAAATGATCTCATACTTCATCTCAAAATCCTAGAAAAAGAAGAGCAAAACAACAGCAAAAGAAGTAGAAGGCAAGAAATAATTAAAATCAGAGCTGAAATTAATGAAATCGAAACAAAAGAAACAATTGAAAAAATTGACAAAACTAAAAGTTGGTTCTTTGAAAAAATAAATAAAATCGACAGACCCTTAGCCATGCTAACGAAGAGAAGAAGAGAGAGAACTCAAATTACTAGCATACAGGATGAAAAAGGCAATATCACAACAGACACTTCAGAAATACAGAAGATAATCAGAAATTATTTTGAATCCTTATACTCCAATAAAATAGAAGATAGTGAAGGCATCGATAAATTTCTTAAGTCATATGATCTGCCCAGATTGAGACAGGAGGATATAGACAACCTAAACAGACCAATATCAATTGAGGAAATAGAAGAAACCATCAAAAGATTACCAACTAAGAAAAGCCCAGGACCGGATGGGTATACAGCAGAGTTTTACAAAACCTTTAAAGAGGAACTAATACCAATACTTTTCAAGCTATTTCAGGAAATAGAAAAAGAGGGAGAACTTCCAAATTCATTCTACGAGGCCAACATCACCCTGATTCCTAAACCAGACAAAGACACTTCAAAGAAAGAAAACTACAGACCTATATCTCTAATGAACCTAGACGCAAAAATCCTCAATAAAATTCTGGCGAATCGGATACAAAATCATATCAAAAAAATTGTACACCATGATCAAGTAGGATTCATCCCTGGGATGCAAGGCTGGTTCAATATACGGAAATCAATAAATGTTATCCACCACATCAATAGACTTAAAAATAAGAACCATATGATCATCTCGATAGATGCGGAAAAAGCATTCGACAAAGTACAGCATCCCTTTTTGTTCAAAACTCTCGAAAAAATAGGGATAACAGGAACATACCTCAACATTGTAAAAGCAATCTACGCTAAGCCCCAGGCTAGCATCATTCTGAATGGAGAAAAATTGAAGGCATTCCCTCTAAAATCTGGAACAAGACAGGGATGCCCTCTCTCACCACTTCTGTTCAACATAGTTCTCGAAACACTGGCCAGAGCAATTAGACAGACGAAAGAAATTAAAGGCATAAAAATAGGAAAAGAAGAACTTAAATTATCACTATTTGCAGATGACATGATTCTATACCTAGCAGACCCAAAAGGGTCTACAAAGAAACTATTAGAGCTAATAAATGAATTCAGCAAAGTGGCAGGATATAAAATCAACACGCATAAATCAAAGGCATTCCTGTATATCAGCGACAAACCCTCTGAAATGGAAATGAGGACAACCACTCCATTCACAATATCCTCAAAAATAATAAAATACTTGGGAATCAACCTAACAAAAGAGGTAAAAGACTTATACAATGAAAACTACAGAACCCTAAAGAGAGAAATTGAAGAAGATCTTAGAAGATGGAAAAATATACCCTGTTCATGGATAGGCAGAACTAACATCATCAAAATGGCGATATTACCAAAAGTTCTCTATAGGTTTAATGCAATGCCAATCAAAATCCCAATGGCATTTCTTGTAGAAATAGAGAAAGCAATCATGAAATTCATATGGAAAAATAAAAGACCCAGAATAGCAAAAACAATGCTAAGCAGGAAGTGTGAATCAGGTGGTATAGCGATACCAGACTTCAAACTATACTACAGAGCAATAGTAACAAAAACAGCATGGTATTGGTACCAAAACAGGCGGGTGGACCAATGGTACAGAATAGAGGACACAGAAACCAACCCACAAAACTACAACTTTCTTATATTTGATAAAGGGGCTAAAAGCATGCAATGGAGGAAGGATAGCATCTTCAACAAATGGTGCTGGGAAAACTGGAAATCCATATGCAACAAAATGAAACTGAATCCCTTTCTCTCGCCATGCACAAAAGTTAACTCAAAATGGATCAAGGAGCTTGATATCAAACCAGAGACAAGGCATCTGATAGAAGAAAAAGTTGGCTACGACCTACATACTGTGGGGTCGGGCTCCAAATTCCTCAATAGGACACCCATAGCACAAGAATTAATATCTAGAATCAACAAATGGGACTTGCTCAAACTAAAAAGTTTTTTCTCAGCAAAAGAAACAATAAGAGAGGTAAATAGGGAGCCTACATCATGGGAACAAATCTTTACTCCTCACACTTCAGATAGAGCCCTAATATCCAGAGTATATAAAGAACTCAAAAAATTAGACAATAAGATAACAAATAACCCAATCAACAAATGGGCCAAGGACCTAAACAGACACTTCTCAGAGGAGGACATACAATCAATCAACAAGTACATGAAAAAATGCTCACCATCGCTAGCAGTCAGAGAAATGCAAATCAAAACCACCCTAAGATATCATCTCACTCCAGTAAGATTGGCAGCCATTATGAAGTCAAACAACAACAAGTGCTGGCGAGGATGTGGGGAAAAGGGTACACTTGTACATTGTTGGTGGGACTGCAAATTGGTGCAACCAATTTGGAAAGCAGTATGGAGATTTCTTGGAAAGCTGGGAATGGAACCACCATTTGATCCAGCTATTCCCCTTCTGGGTCTATTCCCTAAAGACCTAAAAACAGCATGCTACAGGGACACTGCTACATCGATGTTCATAGCAGTACAATTCACAATAGCAAGACTGTGGAAGCAACCTAGATGCCCTTCAATAGACGAATGGATAAAAAAAATGTGGCATTTATACACAATGGAGTATTACTCTGCATTAAGAAATGACAAAATTATAGAATTTGGAGGGAAATGGATGGCATTAGAGCAGATTATGCTAAGTGAAGCTAGCCAATCCCTAAAAAACAAATGCCAAATGTCTTCTTTGATATAAGGAGAGTAACTAAGAACAGAGTAGGGAAGAAGGGCTTGAGAAGATGACTAATATTAAACAGGGATGAGGGGTGGGAGGGACAGGAAGAGAGAAGGGAAATTGCTTGGAAATGGAAGGAGACCCTTAGGGCTATACAAAATTACATACAAGAGGAAGTGAGGGGAAAGGGAAAAATAATACAAGGTAGAGAAATGAATTACAGTAGAGGGGGTAGAGAGAGAAGAAGGGAGGGGAGGGAAGGGGATGGGGGATAGTAGTGGATAGGAAAGGCAGCAGAATACAACAGACACTAGTATGGCAATATGTAAATCAGTGGAAGTGTAACTGAGGTGACTCTGCAATCTGTATACAGGATAAATATGGGAGTTCATAACCCACTTGAATAAAAGTGTGAAATATGATATATGAATAACTAAGTAATGTTTTGAACAACCAATAAAAAAATTAAAAAAAAAATGCTTACTGCAAACAGACGGTTTAACCTAGAAGCACGAAATTTGGTGAGCAAAGTGGGATTGGTGCACTGATCATTACCTGAAAGTATCATCAACATTGGGTGAAAAAATGTTTGCTGAGGTTTGAGGAAACTCATAGCTTTCTGGAAGGTTTCAACCCCTTTCCATGAAAGTGATTTTTGCCAGTCTCTGCTTAGGGGTATAGCAATAGGAAATAATCCATACAGATAGAACATGGAACTACTTCATTTTGTCAAATTTCAAAGACCCAGCACAAACCGTGTTTGATTGTGAGTTACAACTTCATGTATCCATATAGCAGAAAACAGAGTGAAACCTGAATATTGAAACGGTTACTGCAAAGGAACGGTTTCACCTAGAAGAATGAAATTTGGTGAGCCAAGTGGGATTGGTGCACTGATCATTACCTGAAAGTATCATCAAGATTGGGTGAAAAAATGTTGGCTGAGATTTCAGGAAACTCATAGTTTTCTGGAAACTTTCAACCCCTTTCCATGAAAGTGATTTTGGCCAGTCTCTGCTTAGGGCTATAGCAATAGGAAATAAACCATACAGATAGAACATGGAACTACTTCATTGTGTCAAATTTCAAAGACCCAGCACAAACCGTGTTTGATTGTGAGTTACAACTTCATGTATCCCTATAGCAGAAAACAGAGTGAAACCTAAATATTAAAACGGTTACTGCAAACAAACGGTTTCACCTAGAATAATGAAATTTTGTGAGCCAAGTGGGATTAGTGTACTGATCATTACCTGGAAGTATAATCAGATTGGGTGAAAAAATGTTGGTTGAGATTTTAGGAAACTTATAGTTTTCTGGAAGCTTCAACCCCTTTCCATGAAAGTGATTTTCACCAGTCTCTGCTTAGGGCTATAGTCATAGGAAATAAACCATACAGATACAAATGGAACTACTTCATTGTGTCAAGTTTCAAAGAGCTAGCTCAAACCGTGTTTGACTTAGAGTTACAACTGCGTGTATCCATATAGCAGAAAAGAGAGTGAAACATAAATATTAAAATGTTTACTGCAAACGAACTGTTTAAAGTAGAAGAGCAAAATTTGATGAGCCAAGTGGGATTGGTGCACTGATCATTACCTGAAAGTATCATCAAGATTGGGTGAAAAAATGTTGGCTGAGATTTCAGGAAACTCATAGTTTTCTGGAAGCTTTCAACCCCGTTCCATGAAAGTGATTTTCGCCAGTCTCTGCTTAGGGCTACATCAATAGGAAACAAACCATAGAGATAGAACTTGGAACTACTTCATTGTGTCAAGTTTCAAAGAGCTAGCACAAACCGTGTTTGATTTAGAGTTCCAACTGCATGTATCCATATAGCAGAAAACAGAGTGAAACCTAAATATTAAAACGGTTACTGCAAACGAACGGTTTAACCTAGAAGAACGAAATTTGGTGAGCCAAGTGGGATTGGTGCACTGATCATTACCTGAAAGTATCATCAAGATTGGGTGAAAAAATGTTGGCTGAGATTTCAGGAAACTCATAGTTTTCTGGAAGCTTTCAACCCCGTTCCATGAAAGTGATTTTCGCCAGTCTCTGCTTAGGGCTACATCAATAGGAAACAAACCATAGAGATAGAACTTGGAACTACTACATTGTGTCAAGTTTCAAAGAGCTAGCACAAACCGTGTTTGATTTAGAGTTACAACTGCAAGTATCCATATAGCAGAAAACAGAGTGAAACCTAAATATTAAAACGGTTACTGCAAATGAATGGTTTAACCTAGAAGAACGAAATTGGGTGAGCCAAATGGGAATGGTGCACTGATCATTCTGAAAGTATCATCAAGATAGGGTGAAAAAATGTTTGCTGAGATTTCAGGAAACTCCTTGATTTCTGGAAGCATCAATCCCCTTTCCATGAAAGTGATTTTCGCCAGTCTCTGCTTAGGGTTATAGCAATAGAAAAAAAACCATTGAGACAGAACTTGGAACTACTTCATTGTGTCAAATCTCAAGAAGCGAGCACAAACCGTGTTTGATTTAGAGTTACAACTGCTTGTATCCTTATAGCAGAAAACAGAGTGAAACCTGAATATTGAAACGGTTACTGCAAAGGAACGGTTTCACCTAGAAGAATGAAATTTGGTGAGCCAAGTGGGATTGGTGCACTGATCATTACCTGAAATTATCATCAAGATTGAGTGAAGAAATGTTGGTTGAGATTACAGAAAACTCATAGATTTCTGAAAGCTTCCAACCCCTCTCCATGAATGTGATTTTCGCCAGTCTCTGCTCAGGGCTATAGCAAAAGGAAATAAACCATATAGACAGAACTTGGAACTACTTCATTGTTTCATGTTTCAAAGAGGTAGCACAAACCGTGTTTGATTTAGAGTTACAAATGCATGTATCCATATAGCAGAAAACAGAGTGAAAGCTAAATATTAAAACGGTTACTGCAAACAAACGGTTTCACCTAGAAGAACGAAATTTGGTGAACCTAGAGGGATTGGTGCACTGATCATTACCTGAAACTATCACCAAGATTGAAATAAAAAATATTTGCTGAGATTTCAAGAAACTCATAGTTTTCTGGAAGCTTTTAACCACTTTCCATGAAAGTGATTTTCGCCAGTCTCTGCTTAGGGCTATAGCAATAGGAAGTAAACATTACAGATAGAACTTGGAACTACCACAAACAGAACATCGAACTACTTCATTGTGTCAAGTTTCAAAGAGCTAGATCAAACTGTGTTTGATTTAGTGCTACAACTCTATGTATCCATATAGCAGAAAACAAAGTGAAACCTAAATACTAAAACGGTTACTGCAAATGAACGGTTTCACCTAGAAGAATGAAATTTGGGCAAACGGTTTAACCTAGAAGAATAAAATTTGGGGAGCCACGTGGGATTGGTGCACTGATCATTACCGGAAAGTATGGGAGCCAATTGGGATTTTTGCACTGATCATTACCTGAAAGTGTCATCAAGATTGGGTGAAAAAATGTTTGCTAAGATTTCAGGAAACTCATATTTTTGTGGAAGCTTTGAACCACTTTAAATGGAAGTGATTTTCGCCAGGCTCTCCTTAGGGCTATAGCAATAACAAACAAACCATAGAGACAGAACCTGGAATTACTTCATTGTGTCAAGTCTCAAAGAGCTAGCACAAACCGTGTTTGATTTAGTGTTACAACTGCATGTATCCATATAGCAGAAAACAGAGTGAAACCTAAATATTAAAATGGTTACTGCAAACGAACGGTTTAACCTAGAAGATCGAAATTTGGTGAGACAATTGGGATGGGGAAGTGATCATTACCTGAAAGTATCATCAAGATTGAGTGAAAAAATGTTGGTTGAGATAGCAGAAAAATCATAGTTTTCTGAAAGCTTTCACCCACTTTCCATGAAAGTGATTTTCGCCATTCTCTGCTTAGGGCTATAGCAATAGGAAATAAACCATACAGATAGAACTTGGAACGACTTCATTGTGTCAAGTTTCAAAGAGCTAGGACAAACCGTGTTTGATTTACAGTTACATCAGCATGTATCCATAGAGCAGAAAATAGAGTGAAACCTAAATATTAAAACGGTTACTGCAAACGAAAGGTTTAACCTAGAAGAACGAAATTGGGTGAGCCATGTGGGATTGGTGCACTGATGATTACCTGAAAGTATCATCAAGATTGGGTAAAAAATGTTTGCTGACATTTCGGGAAACTCATTGTTTTCTGGAAGCTTTCAACCCCTTGCCATGAAAGGGATTTTCGACAGTCTCTATTTAGGGCTATAGCAATAGGAAACAATCCATACAGATAGAACATGGAACTACTTCACTGTGTCAATTTTCAAAGAGCTAGCACAAACCGTGTTTGATTTAGAGTTACAACTGCATGTATCCATATAGCAGAAAACAGAGTGAAACCTAAATATTAAAACGGTTACTGCAAACGAACGGTTTAACCTAGAAGAACGAAATTTGGTGAGCCAAGTGGGATTGGTGCACTGATCATTACCTGAAAGTATCATCAAGATTGGGTGAAAAAATGTTGGCTGAGATTTCAGGAAACTCATAGTTTTCTGGAAGCTTTCAACCCCGTTCCATGAAAGTGATTTTCGCCAGTCTCTGCTTAGGGCTACATCAATAGGAAACAAACCATAGAGATAGAACTTGGAACTACTTCATTGTGTCAAGTTTCAAAGAGCTAGCACAAACCGTGTTTGATTTAGAGTTCCAACAGCATGTATCCATATAGCAGAAAACAGAGTGAAACCTAAATATTAAAACGGGTACTGCAAACGAACGGTTTAACCTAGAAGAACGAAATTTGGTGAGCCAAGTGGGATTGGTGCACTGATCATTACCTGAAAGTATCATCAAGATTGGGTGAAAAAATGTTGGCTGAGATTTCAGGAAACTCATAGTTTTCTGGAAGCTTTCAACCCCGTTCCATGAAAGTGATTTTCGCCAGTCTCTGCTTAGGGCTACATCAATAGGAAACAAACCATAGAGATAGAACTTGGAACTACTTCATTGTGTCAAGTTTCAAAGAGCTAGCACAAACCGTGTTTGATTTAGAGTTCCAACTGCATGTATCCATATAGCAGAAAACAGAGTGAAACCTAAATATTAAAACGGTTACTGCAAACGAACGGTTTAACCTAGAAGAACGAAATTTGGTGAGCCAAGTGGGATTGGTGCACTGATCATTACCTGAAAGTATCATCAAGATTGGGTGAAAAAATGTTGGCTGAGATTTCAGGAAACTCATAGTTTTCTGGAAGCTTTCAACCCCTTTCCATGAAAGTGATTTTCGCCAGTCTCTGCTTAGGGCTACATCAATAGGAAACAAACCATAGAGATAGAACTTGGAACTACTTCATTGTGTCAAGTTTCAAAGAGCTAGCACAAACCGTGTTTGATTTAGAGTTCCAACTGCATGTATCCATATAGCAGAAAACAGAGTGAAACCTAAATATTAAAACGGTTACTGCAAACGAACGGTTTAACCTAGAAGAACGAAATTTGGTGAGCCAAGTGGGATTGGTGCACTGATCATTACCTGAAAGTATCATCAAGATTGGGTGAAAAAATGTTGGCTGAGATTTCAGGAAACTCATAGTTTTCTGGAAGCTTTCAACCCCATTCCATGAAAGTGATTTTCGCCAGTCTCTGCTTAGGGCTACATCAATAGGAAACAAACCATAGAGATAGAACTTGGAACTACTTCATTGTGTCAAGTTTCAAAGAGCTAGCACAAACCGTGTTTGATTTAGAGTTCCAACTGCATGTATCCATATAGCAGAAAACAGAGTGAAACCTAAATATTAAAACGGTTACTGCAAACGAACGGTTTAAACTAGAAGAACGAAATTTGGTGAGCCAAGTGGGATTGGTGCACTGATCATTACCTGAAAGTATCATCAAGATTGGGTGAAAAAATGTTTGCTGAGATTTCAGGAAACTCATACTTTTCTGCAAGCTTTCAACCACTTTCCATGAAAGTGATTTTCGCCAGTCTCTGCTTAGGGCTACATCAATAGAAAACAAACCATAGAGATAGAACATAGAACTACTTCATTTTGTCAAGTTTCAAAGAGCTAGCACAAACCGTGTTTGATTGAGAGTTACAAATGCATGTATCCATATAGCAGAAAACAGAGTGAAACCTAAATATTAAAATGGTTACTGCAAACGAACAGTATAACCTTGAAGAATGAAATTTGGGGAGCCAAGTGGGATTGGTGAACTGATCATTACCTGAAAGTATCATCAAGATTGGGTGAAATATGTTTCCTGAGATTTCAGGAAACTCATACTTTTCTGGAAGCTTTCAACCCTTTTCCATGAAAGTGATTTTTGCCAGTCTCTGCTTAGGGCTACATCAATACGCCACGAACCATAGAGACAGAACTTGTAACGACATCATTGTGTCAAGTTTCAAAGAGGTAGCACAAACCGTGTTTGATTTAGAGCTACAACTGCATGTATCTATATAGCTGAAAACAGAGTGAAACCTAAATATTAAAACGGTTACTGCAAAAGAACGGTTTAACCAAGAAGAGCGAAATTTGTTGAGCCAAGTGGGATTGGTGCACTGATCATTACCTGAAAGTATCATCAAGATTGGTTGAAAAAATGTTTGCTGAGATTTCAGGAAACTCACAGTTTTCTGCAAGCTTTCAACCACTTTCCATGAAAGTTATTTTTGCCAGTCTCTATTTAGGGCTACATCAATAGAAAACAAACCATACAGATTAAACTTGTAACTACTTCATTTTGTCAAGTTTCAAAGAGCTAGCACAAACCGTGTTTGATTTAGAGTTACAACTGCATGTATCCATATAGCCTAAAACATAGTGAAACCTAAATATTAAAACGGTTACTGCAAACGAATGGTTTAAACTAGAAGACCGAAATTTGGTGAGCCAAGTGGGATTGGTGCACTGGTAATTACCTGAAACTATCATCAAGATTGGGTGAAGAAATATTTGCTGAGATATCAGGAAACTCATACTTTTCTGCAAGCTTTCAACCACTTTCCATGAAAGTGATTTTCGCCAGTCTCTGTTTAGGGCTACATGAATAGAAAACAAACCATAGAGATAGAACATAGAACTACTTCATTGTGTCAAGTTTCAAAAGCTAGCACAAACCGTGTTTGATTTAGAGTTACAAATGCATGTATCCATATAGCAGAAAACAGAGTGAAACCTAAATATTAAAACGGTTACTGCAAACGAACAGTATAACCTAGAAGAATGAAATTTGGGGAGCCAAGTGGGATTGGTGCACTGATCATTACCTGAAAGTATCATCAAGATTGGGTGAAATATGCTTCCTGAGATTTCAGGAAACTCATAGTTTTCTGTAATCTTTCAAACCCTTTCCATGAAAGTGATTTTTGCCAGTCTCTGTTAAGGACTATAGCAATAGGAAATAAAAAATACAGATAGATCAAGGAACTGCTTCATTGTTTCAAGTTTTAAAGTGCTAACACAAACCTTGTTTGATTTAGAGTTACAACTGCATGTATCCATGTAGCAGAAAACAGAGTGAAACCTAAATGTTAAAACGGTTTCTGCCAAGGAACTGTTTAACCTAGAAGAACGAAATTTGGTGAACCTAGAGGGATTGGTGCACTGATCATTACCTGAAAGTATCATCAAGATTGGGTGGAAAAATGTTTGCTTAGATTTCAGGAAACTCATAGTTTTCTGAAAGCTTTCAACCCCTTTCCATGAAAGTGATTTTCGCCAGTCTCTGCTTAGGGCTACATCAATAGGAAACAAACCATAGAGATTGAACTTGGAACCACTTCATTGTCTCAAGTTTCAATGAGCTAGCACAAACCGTGTTTGATTTAGAGTTACAACTGCATGTATACATATAGCAGAAAACAGAGTGAAACCTAAATTTTAAAACGGTTACTTCAAACGAATGGTTTAACCTAGAAGAACGAAATTCGGTGAGCCTAATGGGATTGGTGCCCTGATCATTACCTGAAAGTATCACCAATATTGAGATAAAAAATATTTGCTGAGATTTCAGGAAACTCATAGTTTTCTGGAAGCTTTTAACCACTTTCCATGAAAGTGATTTTCGCCAGTCTCTGCTTAGGGCTATAGCAATAGGAAGTAAACATTACAGATAGAACTTGGAACTACCACATTGTGTCAAGTTTCAAAGAGCTAGCAAAAACCGTGTTTGATTTAGAGTTACAACTGCATGTATCCATATAGCAGAAAACACATTGAAACCTAAATATTGAAACATGTATGCAAACAAACGGTTTAACCTAGAAGAATGAAATTTGGGGAGCCACGTGGGATTTGTGCACTGATCATTACCGGAAAGTATCATGAAGATTGGGTGAAAAAATGTTTGCTTCGATTTCAGGAAACTCATACTTTTCTGCAAGCTTTCAACCCCTTTCCATGAAAGTGATTTTCGCCAGTCTCTGCTTAGGCCTACATGAATAGAAAACAAACCATAGAGATAGAACATAGAACTACTTCTTTGTGTCAAGTTTCAAAGAGCTAGCACAAACCGTGTTTGATTTAGAGTTACAAATGCATGTATCCATATAGCAGAAAAGAGAGTGAAACCTAAATATTAAAACGGTTACTGCAAACGAACAGTATAACCTAGAAGAATGAAATTTGGGGAGCCAAGTGGGATTAGTAAACTGATCATTACCTGAAAGTATCATCAAGATTGGGTGAAATATGTTTCCTGAGATTTCAGGAAACTCATAGTTTTCTGGAAGCTTTCAACCCTTTTCCATGAAAGTGATTTTTGCCAGTCTCTGCTTAGGGCTACATCAATACGACACAAACCATAGAGACAGAACTTGTAACGACATCATTGTGTCAAGTTTCAAAGAGGTAGCACAAACCGTGTTTGATTTAGAGTTACAACGGCATGTATCTATATAGCCGAAAACAGAGTGAAACCTAAATATTAAAACGGTTACTGCAAACGAATGGTTTAAACTAGAAGACCGAAATTTGGTGAGCCAAGTGGGATTGGTGCATTGGTAATTACCTGAAAGTATCATCAAGATTGGGTGAAAAAATGTTTGCTGAGATATCAGGAAACTCATAGTTTTCTGCAAGGTTTCAACCACTTTCCATAAAAGTGATTGTTTCCAGTCTCTGCCTAGGGCTATAGCAATAGGAAGTAAACCATACAGATAGAACTTGGAACTACTTCATTGTGTCAAGTTTCAAAGAGCTAGCACAAACCGTGTTTGATTTAGAGTTACAACTGCATGTATTCATATAGCAGAAAACAGAGTGATACCTAAATACTAAAATGGTTACTGCAAACGAACGGTTTAACCTAGAAGAATGAAATTTGGTGAGCCAAGTGGGATTGGTGCACTGATCATTACCTGAAAGTATCATCAAGACTGGTTGAAAAATGTTTGCTGAGATTTCCAGAAACTCATAGTTTTCTGGAAGCTTACAACCCCTTTCCATGAAAGTGATTTTCGCCAGTCTCTGCTTAGGGCTATAGCAATAGGAAATAAACAACACAGATAGAACTTGGAAGTACTTCATTGTTTCAAGTTTCAAAGAGCTAGCACAAACCGTGTTTGATTTAGAGTTACAACTGCATGTATCCATATATAAGAAACCAGAGTGAAACCTAAATATTAAACGGTTACTGCAAATTAACGGTATAACCTAGAAGAATGAAATTGGGGGAGCCAAGTGGGATTGGTTTACTGATCATTACCTGAAAGTATCATCAAGATTGGGTGATAAAAAGGTTGCTGAGATTTCCGGAAACTCATAGTTTTCTGCAAGCTTTCAACCCATTCCATGAAAGTGGTTTTCGCCAGTCCCTGCTTAGGGCTACATCAATAGAAAACAAACCATACAGATAGAACTTGGAACTACTTCATTGTGTCAAGTTTCAAAGAGCTAGCACAAACCGTGTTTGATTTAGAGTTACAACTGCATGTATCCATATAGCAGAAAATAGAGTGAAACCTAAATATTAAAACGGTTACTTCAAACAAAGAGTTTAACATAGAATAACGAAATTTGGGGAGCCAAGTGGGATTTGTGCACTGATAATTACCTTAAAGTATCATCAAGATTGGGTTCAAACATATTTGCTGAGATTTCAGGAAACTCATAGTTTTCTGAAAGCTTTCAACCCTTTTCCATGAAATTGATTTCTCCATTCTCTGCTTAGTGCTATAGCAATAGGAAATAAACCATACTGATAGAACTTGGAACTCCTTCATTGTGTCAAGTATCAAAGATCTAGCACAAACCGTGTTTGATTTAGAGTTACAACTGCATGCATACATAAAGCAGAAAACAGAGAGAAACCTAAATATGAAACGGTTACTGCAAATGAACAGTATAAACTAGAAGAACGAAATTTGGTGTGCCGAGTGGAATTGGTGCACTGATCATTACCTGAAAGTATCATCAAGATTAGGTGAAAAAATGTTTGCTGAGATTTCAGGAAACTCATAGTTTTCTGAAAGCTTTCAACCCCTTTCCATGAAAGTGATTTTCGCCAGTCTCTGCTTAGGGCTACATCAATAGAAAACAAACCATAGATATTGAACTTAGAACCACTTCATTGTGTCAAGTTTCAATGAGCTAGCACAAACCGTGTTTGATTTAGAGTTACAACTGCATGTATACATATAGGAGAAAACAGAGTGAAACCTAAATATTAAATCGGTTACTTCAAACGAATGGTTTAACCTAGAAGAACGAAATTCGGTGAGCCTAATGGGATTGGTGCCCTGATCATTACCTGAAAGTATCACCAAGATTGGAATAAAAAATATTTGTTGAGATTTCAGGAAACTCATAGTTTTCCGGAAGATTTTAACCACTTTCCATGAAAGTGATTTTTGCCCGTCCCTGCTTAGGGCAAAAGCAATCAGAAGTAAATCATACAGATAGAACTTGGAACTACCTCATTGTGTCAAGTTTCCATGAGCTAGCACAATCCGTGTTTGATTTAGAGTTACAACTGCATGTATCAATATAGCAGAAAACACAGTGAAACCTAAATATTACAACGGTTACTGTACATGAACGGTTTAACCTAGAAAAATGGAATTTGATGAGCCAAGTGGGATTGGTGCACTGATCATTACCGGAAAGTGTCATCAAGATTGGGTGAAAAAATGTGGCTGAGATTTAAGGAAACTCATAGTTTTTTGGAAGCTTTCAACCCCTTTCCATGAAAGTTATTTTCGCCATTATCTGCTTAGGGTTATAGCAATAGGAAGTAAACTATACAGACAGAACTTGGAACTACTTAATTGTGTCAAGTTTCAAAGAACTAGCACAAACCGTGTTTGATTCAGAGTTACAACTGCATGTATCCATATAGCAGAAAACACAGTGAAACCTAAATATTGAAACATTTATGCAAACAAACGGTTTAACCTAGAAGAATGAAATTTGGGGAGCCAAGTGGGATTGGTGCACTGATCATTACCGGAAAGTATGATCAAGATTGGCTGAAAAAATGTTTGCTGAGATTTCTGGAAACTCATAGTTTTCTGCAAGCTTTCAACCCCTTTCCATGAAAGTGATTTTCGCCAGTCTCTGCTTAAGGCTACATCAATAGAAAACAAACCATACAGATAGAACTTGTCACTACTTCATTGTGTCAAATTTCAAAGTGCTAGCACAAACCGTGTTTGATTTAGAGTTAACTGCATGTATCCATATAGCAGAAAACAGACTGAAACCTAAATATTGTAACGATTACTGCAAACGAATGGTTTAACCTAGAAGTATGAAATTTGGGGAGCCAAGTGGGATTGGTGCACTTATCATTACCGGAATGTATCATCAAGATTGGGTGAAAAAAAAGTTTGCTGATATTTCAGGAAGCATAGTTTTCTGGAAGCTTTCAACCCCTTTCCATGAAAGTGATTTTGCCAGTCTCTGCTTAGGGTTATAGCAAGAGGAAGTAAACCATACAGATAGAAGTTGGAACTACTTCATTGTGTCAAGATTCAAAGAGCTAGCACAAACCGTGTTTGATTTAGAGTTACAACTGCTTGTATCCATATAGCAGAAAATAGAGTGAAACCTAAATATTAAAAAGGTTACTGCAAATGAACGGTTTAACCTAGAAGAACGAAATTTGGTGAGCAAAGTGGCATTGGTGCACTTATAATTACCTGAAAGTATCATCAAGATTGGGTGAAAAACTGTTTGCTGAGATTTCCAGAAACTCATAGTTTTCTGGAAGCTTCAACCCTGTTCCATAAAAGTGATTTTCGCCAGTCTCTGTTAGGGATATAGCAATAGGAAATAAACCATAGAGATAGAACTTCGAACTACTTCATTGTGTCAAGATTCAAAGAGCTAGGACAAACCGTGTTTGATTTAGAGTTACAACTGCATGCATCCATATAGCAGAAAACAGAGTGAAAACTAAATATTTAAACGGTTACTGCAAACGAACGGTTTAACCTAGAATAATGAAATTTGGGGAGCCAAGTGGGATTGGTGCACTGATCATTAGCTGAAAGTATCATCAAGATTGGGTGAAAAAATATTTGCTGAGATTTCAGGGAACTCATAGTTTTCTGGAAGCTTTCAACCCCTTTCCATGAAAGTGTTTTTCGCCAGTCTCTGCTTAAGGCTATCGCAATAGGAAGTAAACCATACAGATAGAACTTGGAACTACTTCATTGTGTGAAGTTTCAAATAGCTAGCACAAACCATGTTTGATTTAGAGTTACAGCTGCATGTATCCATATAGCAGAAAATAGAGTGAAACCTAAATATTAAAACGGTTACTGCAAATGAACGGTTTAACCTAGAATAATGAAATTTGGGGAGCCAAGTGGGATTTGTGCACTGATCATTACCTTAAAGTATCATCAAGATTGGGTTAAAACATGTTTGCTGAGATTTCAGGAAACTCATAGTTTTCTGAAACCTTTCAAACCTTTTCCATGAAATTGATTTCGACAGTCTCTGCTTAGTGCTATAGCAATAGGAAATAAACTATACAGATAGAACATGGAAGTCCTTTATTGTGTCAAGTTCCAAAGAGCTAGAACAAACCGTGTTTGATTTAGAGTTACAATTGCATGTATCCATAACCTAAAACAGAATGAAACATAATATTAATACGGTTACTGCAAATGAACGGTTTAACCTAGAAGAACGAAATTTGGTGAGCCTAGTGGGATTGGTGCACTGATCATAACCTGAAAGTATCAACAAGTTTGGGTGAAAAAATATTTGCTGAGATTTGAGGAAACTCATAGTTTTCTGGAAGCTTTCAACCCCTTTCCATGAAAGTGATTTTCGCCAGTCTCTGCTTAGGGTTATAACAAGAGGAAGTAAACCATACAGATAGAACTTAGAAGTACTTCATTGTGTCAAGTTTCAAAGAGCTAGCAAAAACCCTGTTTGATTTAGAGTTACAAATGCATGTATCCATATAGCAGGAAACAGAGTGAAACCTAAATATTGAAACTTACTGAAAACGAACGGTTTAACCTAGAAGAATGAAATTTGGTGAGGCACGTGGGATTGGTGCACTGATCATTACCTGAAAATATCATCAAGATTGGGTGAAAAAATGTTTGCTGAAATTTCAGGAAACTCATAGTTTTCTGGAAGCTTTAAACTCCTTTCCATGAAAGTTATTTTCGCCATCTCTTCTTAGGGCTATAGCAATAGGAAGTAAACCATATAGAGAGAACTTGGAACTACTTCATTGTGTCAAGTTTCAAAGAGCTAGAACAAACCGTGTTTGATTTAGAGTTACAACTGCATGTATCCATATAGCAGAAAACAGTGTGAAAACTAAATATTAAAACAGTTACTGCAAAGGAACGGTATAACCTAGAAAAATAAAATTTGGGGAGCCAAGTGGGATTGGAGCACTGATCATTACCCGAAAATATCATCAAGTTTTGCTGAAAAAATGTTTGCTGAGATTTCCGGTAACTCATAGTTTTCCTCAAGCTTTCAACCCTTTTCCATGAAAGTGATTTTCGCCAGTCTATGCTTAGGGCTACATCAATAGAAAACAAACCATAGAGATAGAACTTGGAACTACTTCATTGTGTCAAGTTTCAAAGAGCTAGCAAAAGCCGTGTTTGATTTAGAGTTACAACTTCATGTATCCATATAGCAGAAAACAGAGTGAAACCTATATATTTAAATGGTTACTGCAAACAAACGGTGCAACCTAGAAAAATGAAATTTGGGGAGCCAAGTGGGATTGGTGCACTGATCATTAGCTGAAAGTATCATCAAGATTGGGTGAAAAAATGTTTGCTGAGATTTCAGGAAACTCATAGTCTTCTGGAAGCTTTAAACCCCTTTCCGTGAAAGTGTTTTTCGCCAGTCTCTGTTTATGGCTATAGCAATAGGAAGTAAACCATACAGATAGAACTTGGAACTACTTCATTGTTTCAAGTTTCAAAGAGCTAGCACAAACCGTGTTTGATTTACAGTTACAACTGCATGTGTCCATATAGCAGAAAACGGAGTGTAACCTAAATCTTAAAACGGTTACTGCAAATGAACGGTTTAACCTAGAAAAACGAAATTTGGTGAGTCTAGTGGGATTGGTGACCTGGTCATTACCTAAAAGTATCATCAAGATTTGGTGAAAAAATGTCTGCTGAGATTTCAGGAAACTCATAGTTTTCCGCAAGTTTTCAACCCCTTTACATGAAAGTGATTTTGCCAGTCTCTGCTTAGGGCTATAGCAACAAGGAAATAAACCATACAGATAGAACTTGGAAGCACTTCATTGTGTCAAGTGCCAAAGAGCTACCGCAAACCGTGTTTGATTTATATTTACAACTGCATGTATCCATATAGCAGAAAACAGAGTGAAACCTAAATATTACAACGGTTACTGCCAATGAATGGTTTAACCTAGAAAAACGAAATTTGGTGAACCTAGTGGGATTGGTACCCTGATCATTACCTGAAAGTATCATCAACATTGGGTTAAAAAATGTTGGTTGAGGTTTCAGGAAACTCATAATTTTCTGGAAGCTTTCAACGCCTTTCCATGAAAGTGATTTTTGCCAGTCTCTGCTTAGGGCTATTGCAATAGGAAGTAAACCATACAGATAGAACTTGGAACAACCTCATTGTGTCAAGTTTCAAAGAGCTAGCACAAACCATGTTTGATTTAGAGTTACAAATGCATGTATCCATACGGCAGAAAACAGAGTGAAACCTAAATATTAAAACGGTTACTGCAAACGAACGGTATAACCTAGAAGAATGAAATTTGGGGAGCCAAGTGGGATTGGTGCACTTATCATTACGTGAAAGTATCATCAAGATTGGGTGAAAAAATGTTTGCTGAGACTTCCGGAAACTCAAAGTTTTCTGCAACTCTTCAACCCCATTCCATGATAGTGATTTTCGCCAGTCTCTGCTTAGGGCTACATCAAAAGAAAACAAATCATAGAGATAGAACTTGGAACTACTTCATTGTGTCAAGTTTCAAAGAGCTAGCACAAACCGTGTTTGATTTAGAGTTACAACTGCATGTATCCATATAGCAGAAAACAGAGTGAAACCTAAATATTAATACGGTTACTGCAAACGAAATTTTTCACCTAGAAAAATGAACTTTGAGGAGCCAAGTGGGATTGGTTTACTGATCATTACCTGAAAATATCATCAAGATTAAGTGAAAAAAATGTTTGCTGAGATTTCCGGACTCACAGTTTTATGGAAGCTTCAACCCTGTTCCATGAAAGTGAATTCCACCCGTCTCTGCCTAGGGCTATAGCAATAGTAAATAAACCACAGAGATAGAACTTGGAACTACTTCATTGTGTCAAGTTTCAAAGAGCTAGCTCAAACAGTGTTTGATTTAGAGTTACAAATGCATGTATCCATATAGGAGAAAACAAGTGATACCTAAATATTAAAACGGGTACTGCAAACGAAAGGTGTAACCTAGAAGAATGAAATTTGGGGAGCAAAGTGGGATTGGTGCACTGATCATTACCTGAAAGTATCATCAAGTTTGGTTTTATGAATGTTTCCTGATATTTCAGGAAACTCGTAGTTTTCTGGAAGCTCTCTACCCCTTTCTATGAAAGTGATTTTCGCCAGTCTCTGCTTAGGGCTACATCAATACGACACAAACCATAGAGACAGAACTTGTACCAACATCATTGTGTCAAGTTTCAAAGAGCTAGCACAAACCGTGTTTGATTTAGAGTTCCAACTGCATGTATACATATAGCAGAAAACTGAGTGAAACATAAATATTAAAACGGTTACTGCAAACCAACGGTTTAACCAAGAAGAACGAAATTTGGTGTGTCAAGTGGTATTGATGCACTGATCATTACCTGAAAATATCATCAAGTGTGCTTGAAACAATATTGGTTGAGATTGTAGGAAACTCATAGTTTTCTGAAAGCTTTCAAACCCTTTCCATGAAAGTGATTTTCGCCAGTCTCTCATTAGGGCTGTAGCAATAGGAAAGAAACCATACAGATAATACTTGGAACTGCTTCATTGTGTCAAGTTTCAACGAGCTTGCACAAACAGTGTTTTATTTACAGTTCCAACTTCATGTATCCATATAGCAGAAAATAGAGTGAAAACTAAATATTAAAACGGTTACTGCAAACGAACGGTTTAACCTAGAAGAACGAAATTTGGTCACCCGAATGTGATTGGTGCACTGATCATTACCTGAAAGTATCTTCAAGATTGGGTTAAAAAATATTTGCTGATATTTCAGGAAACTCATAGTTTTCTGGATGCTTTCAACCCATTTCCATGATAGTAATTTTCGCCAGTCTCTGCTTAGGGATATAGAAATAGGAATTACACCATACAGATAGAACTTGGAACTACTTCACTGTGTCAAGTTTCAAAGAGCTAGCACAAACCGTGATTGATTTACAATTACAACTGCATGTATCCATAGAGCAGAAAACAGAGTGAAACCTAAATATTAACACGGTTAATGCAAATGAACGGTTTAACCTAGAAAAATGAAATTTTGTGAGCCAAGTGGGATTGGGGCACTGATCGTTACCTGAAAGTATCATCAAGATTTGATGAAAAAATGTTTGCTGAGATTAGCGGAAACTCATAGTTTTCTGAAAGCTGTCAACCCCTTTCCATGAAAGTGATTTTCGCCAGTCTCTGCTTGGGGCTATATCAAAAGAAAACAAACCATAGATATAGAACTTGGAAGTACTTCATTGTGTTAAGTTTCAAAGAGCTAGCACAAACCGTGATTGATTCTTAGTTACAACTGCATGTATCCATATAGCAGAAAACAGAGTGAAACCTAAATATTAAAATGGTTACTGCAAACAAACGGTTTCACCTAGAAGAATGAAAATTGGGGATCCAAGTGGTGTTGGTGCACTGATAATTACCTGAAAGGATCATCAAGATTTGGTGAAAAAATATTTGCTGAGATTAGCGGAAACTCATAGTTTTCTGCAAGCTGTCAACCCCTTTCCATGAAAGTGATTTTCGCCAGTCTCTGATTAAGGCTACATCAATAGAAAAAAAAACCATAGAGACAGAACGTGGAACAACTTCATTGTGTCAAGTTTCAAAGTGCTACCAAAAACCGTGTTTGATTTAGAGTTACAACTGCTTGTATCCATATATCTGAAAAGAGAGTGAAACCTAAATATTAAAACGGCTACAGCGAACGAACGGTTTAACCTAGAAGAACGAAATTTGGTGAGCCTGGTGGGATGGTGCACTGATCATTACCTGAAAGTATCATCAAGAGTGGGTGAAAAAAATGTTTGCTGAGATTTCAGGAACCTCATAGTTTTCTGAAAGCTTTCAACCCCTTTCCATGAAAGTGATTTTCACCAGTCACTGCATAGGGCTATAGTCATAGGAAATAAACCATACAGATAGAACTGGAACTACTTTATTGTGTCAAATTTCAAAGAGCTAGCACAAACCGTGTTTGATTTAGAGTTACAACTGCATGTGTCCATATAGCAGAAAAGAGAGTGAAATATAAATATTAAAATGATTATTGTAAACGAACTATTTAAACTAGAAGAGCTTAATTTGATGAGCCAAGTGGGATTGGGGAATTGATCATTACCTGAAAGTATCATCAAGATTTTGTTAAAAAATGTTGGTTGATTTTGGGAAACTCTGAGTTTCCTGAAAGCTTTCCACCCCTTTCCCTGAAAGTGATTTTCGTCAGTCTCTGATTAGGGCTATAGCAATAGGAAATAAACCATACAGATAGTACTTGGAATGACTTCATTGTGTCAAGTTTCAAAGAGCTCGCACAAACCGTTTTTGATTTACAGTTACAACTGCATGTATCCATATAGCAGAAAATAGAGTGAAACCTAAATATAAAAATGGTTACTGCAAACGAACGCTTTAACCTAGAATAACCAAATTGGGTGATCCATGTGTGATTGGAGCACTGATCATTACCTGAAATATCATAAAGAATGGGTGAAAAAATGTTTGCTGAGATTTCAGGAAACTCATAGTTTTCTGGATGCTTTCAACCCCTTTCCATAAAAGTGATTTTTGCCAGTCTCTGCTTAGGGCTATAGAAATAGGAAATGAACCATACAGATAGGACTTGGAACTACTTCATTGTGTCAAGTTTCATAGAGCAAGTACAAACCATGTTTGATTTAGAGTTACAACTGCATGTATCCAAATAGCAGAAAACAGAGTGAAACCGAAATATTAAAACAGTTACTGCAAACAAACGGTTTCACCTAGAACAATGAAATTTGTGGAGCCAAGTGGGATTGGTGCACTGATCATTTGCTAAACGTATTATCAAAATTGGGTAAAAAAATTTTGCTGAGATTTCCGGAAACTCATAGTTTTGCGGAAGCTTCAACCCTGTTCCATGAAAACGATTTTCACCAGTCTCTGCTGATGGCTATAGCAATAGGAAATAAACCATACAGATAGAACTTGGAACTACTTCATTTTGTCAAGTTTCAAAGAGGTAGCACAAACCGTGTTTGATTTGGAGTTACAACTGAAGTGTCCATATAGCAGAAAACACAGCGAATACTAAATATTACAATGCTTACTGCAAATCTACGGTTTAATCTAGAAGAACGAAATTTGGTGAGCCAAGTGGGATTCGTGCACTGATCATTACCTGAAAGTATCATCAAGATTGGGTGAAAAAATATTTGCACAGATTTCAGGAAACTCATAGTTTTCTGGAAGCTCTCAACCCCTTTCCATGAAAGTGATTTTCTGCAGTATCTGCTTAGGGCTATAGCAATAGTAAATAAACCATACAGATAGAACATGGAACTGCTTCATTGTGTCATGTTTCAAAGAGCTAGCACAAACCGTGTTTGATTTTGAGTTACAACTGCATGTATCCATATAGCAGAAAACTGAGTGAAACCTAAAAATTAAAACGGTTACTGCAAACGAACGGTTTCACCTAAAAGAATAAAATTTGGTGAGCCAAGTAGGATTGGTGCACTGATCATTACCTGAAAGTATCATCAAGATTGGGTGAAAAAAATGTTGGTTGAGATTTCAGGAAACTTATAGTTTCCTGGAAACTTTCAACCCCTTTGCATTAAAGTTTTTTTTTGCCAGTCCCTGCTTAGGGCTATAGCAATAGAAAATAAACCATACAGATAGAACTTGGAACTACTTCATTTTTACATGTTTCAAAGAGCTAGCAAAAAACGTGTATAATTTAGAGTTACAAATGCATCTATCCATGTAGCAGAAAACAGAGTGAAACCTAAACATTAAAACGGTTACTGCAAACGAACGGTTTAACATAGAAGAATGAAATTGGCGGAGCCAAGTGGGATTGGAACACTGATCATTACCTGAAAGTATCATCAAGATTGGGTGAAAAAATGTTTGTTGAGATTTCAGGAAACTGATAGTTTCCTGGAAACTTTCAACCCCTTTGCATTAAAGTTTTTTTTTGCCAGTCTCTGCTTAGGGCTATAGCAATAGAAAATAAACCATACAGATAGAACTTGGAACTACTTCATTTTTACATGTTTCAAAGAGCTAGCAAAAAACGTGTATAATTTAGAGTTACAAATGCATCTATCCATGTAGCAGAAAACAGAGTGAAACCTAAACATTAAAACGGTTACTGCAAACGAACGGTTTAACATAGAAGAATGAAATTGGCGGAGCCAAGTGGGATTGGAACACTGATCATTACCTGAAAGTATCATCAAGATTGGGTGAAAAAATGTTTGCTGAGATTTTCGGAAACTCATAGTTTACTGCAAGCTTTCAACCCCATTCCATGAAAGTGATTTTTGCCAGTCTCTGCTTAGGGCTACATCAATAGAAAATAAACCATAGAGATAGAACTTGGAACTACTTCATTGAGTCAAGTTTCAAAGAGCTAGCACAAACCGTGTTTGATTTAGAGTTCCAACTGCATGTATCCATATAGCAGAAAACAGAGTGAAACCTAAATATTAAAACGGTTACTGCAAACGAACGGTTTAACCTAGAAGAACGAAATTTGGTGAGCCAAGTGGGATTGGTGCACTGATCATTACCTGAAAGTATCATCAAGATTGGGTGAAAAAATGTTGGCTGAGATTTCAGGAAACTCATAGTTTTCTGGAAGCTTTCAACCCCGTTCCATGAAAGTGATTTTCGCCAGTCTCTGCTTAGGGCTACATCAATAGGAAACAAACCATAGAGATAGAACTTGGAACTACTTCATTGTGTCAAGTTTCAAAGAGCTAGCACAAACCGTGTTTGATTTAGAGTTACAACTGCATGTATCCACATAGCAGAAAACAGAGTGAAACCTAAATATTGAAACGGTTACTGCAAACGCACAGTTTAACCTAGAAGAATGAAATTTTGGGAGCCACGTGGAATTGGTGCACTGATCATTACCTGAAAGTGTCATCAAGATGGGTTGTAAAAATGTTTGCTGAGATTTCAGGAAACTCATAGTTTTGTGGAAGCTTTCAACAACTTTCCATGAAAGTGATTTTCGCCACTCTCTGTTTAGGGCTACATCAATAGGAAACCATAGAGACAGAACTTGAAATGACATCATAGTGTCAAGTTTCAAAGAGCTAGCACAAACCGTGTTTGATTTAGAGTTACAACTGCATGTATCCATATAGCAGAAAACAGAGTGAAACCTAAATATTAAAACGGTTACTGCAAATGAACGGTTTAATCTAGAAGAATGAAATTTGGGGAGCCACGTGGGATTGGTGCCCTGATCATTACCTGAAAGTATCATCAAGAGTGGGCAAAAAACATGTTTGCTGAGATTTCAGGAAACTCATAGTTTAATGAAATCTTTCAACCCCTTTCCATGAAAGTGATTTAGCCAGTCTCTGTTTAGGGCTATAGCAATAGGAAATAAACCATACAGATAGAACTTGGAACTATTTCAGTATTGCAAGTTTCAAAGAGCTAGCACAAACCGTGTTTGATTTAGAGTTACAACTGCATCTTTCCATATAGTAGAAAACAAGGAGAAACCTAAATATTAATGTGGTTACAGCAAACGATTGGTTTAACATAGAACAACGAAATTCAGTGAGCCACGTGGGATTGGTGCACTGATATTTACCTGGAAGTATCATCAAAATTGGGTGAAAACATGTTTGCTGAGATTTAAGGAAATTCATAGTTTTCTGGAAACTTTCAACCCCTTTCCATGAAAGTCATTTCCGCCAGTCTCTGCTTAGGGCCATGGCACTAGGAAATAAACCATAGAGATAGAACTCGGAACTACTTCATTTTGTCAAGTTTCAAAGAGCTAGCACAAACCGTGTTTGATTTAGAGTTACAACTGCATGTATCCATTAGCAGAAACTAGAGTGAAACCTAAATATTAAAACGGTTACTGCAAACAAAGAGTTTAACCTAGAAGAATGAAATTTGGGGAGCCAAGTGGGATTGGTGCAGTGATCGTTACCTTAAAGAATCATCAAGATTGGGTTAAAATATGTTTGCAGATATTTCAGGAAACTCATAGTTTTCTTAAAGCTTTCAAACCTTTTCATGAAAGTGATTTTCACCAGTCTCTGCTTAGGGCTATAGCAATAGGAAATAAACCATACAGATAGAACTTGGAACTACTTCATTGTGTCAAGTTTCAAAGTGCTAGCAAAAACCGTGTTTGATTTAGAGTTACAAATGCATGTATCCATATAGCAGAAAACAGAGTGAAACCTAAATATTAAAACGGTTACTGCAAACGAACGGTTTAACATAGAAGAATGAAATTGGCAGAGCCAAGTGGGATTGGAGCACTGATCATTACCTGAATGTATCATCAAGATTGGGTGAAAAAATGTTTGCTGAGATTTTCGGAAACTCATAGTTTACTGCAAGCTTTCAACCCCATTCCATGAAAGTGATTTTCGCCAGTCTCTGCTTAGGGCTACATCAATAGAAAACAAACCATAGAGATAGAACTTGGAACTACTTCATTGAGCCAAGTTTCAAAGACCTAGCACAAACCGTGTTTGATTTAGAGTTACAACTGCATGTATGCACATAGCAGAAAACAGAGTGAAACCTAAATATTGAAACGGTTACTGCAAACGCACAGTTTAACCTAGAAGAATGAAATTTGGGGAGCCACGTTGAATTGGTGCACTGATCATTACCTGAAAGAGTCATCAAGATTGGTTGTAAAAATGTTTGCTGAGATTTCAGGAAACTCATAGTTTTGTGGAAGCTTTCAACAACTTTCCATGAAAGTGATTTTCGCCACTCTCTGTTTAGGGCTACATCAATAGGAAACCATAGAGACAGAACTTGAAATGACATCATAGTGTCAAGTTTCAAAGAGCTAGCACAAACCGTGTTTGATTTAGAGTTACAACTGCATGTATCCATATAGCAGAAAACAGAGTGAAACCTAAATATTAAAACGGTTACTGCAAACGAACGGTTTAATCTAGAAGAATGAAATTGGGGGAGCCAAGTGGGATTGGTGCACTGATCATTGCCTGAAAGTATCATCAATATTGGGTGAAAAAATGTTTGCTGAGATTTCTGGAAACTCATAGTTTTTGGCAAGCTTTCAACCAGATTCCATTAAAATGGTTTTCGCCAGTCCCTGCTTTGGGCTAAAACAATAGAAAACAAACCAAAGAGATAGAACTTGGAACTACTTCATTGTGTCAAGTTTCAAAGAGCTAGCACAAGCCGTGTTTGATTTAGAGTTACAACTGCATCTATCTGTATAGCAGAAAACAGAGTAAATCCTATATATTGAAATGGTTACTGCAAATGAACGGTGCAACCTAGAAGAATGAAATTTGGGGAACCAAGTGGGAATGGTGCACTGATCAGTAGCTGAAAGTATTATCAAGATTGGGTGAAAAAAAGTTTTCTGAGATTTCAGGAAACTCATAGTATTCTGCAAGAATTCAACCTCTTTCCATGAATGTGATTTTCGCCAGTCTCTGCTTAAGGCTATCACAATAGGAAGTAAACCATTCAGATAGAACTTGGAACTACTTCATTGTGTCATGTTTCAAATAGCTAGCACAAACCATGTTTGATTTAGAGTTACAGCTGCATGTATCCATATAGCAGAAAATAGAGTGAAACCTAAATATTAAAACGGATACTGCAAACGAAGAGTTTAACCTAGAATAATGAAATTTGGGGAGCCAAGTGGGATTTGTGCACTGATCATTACCTTAAAGTATCATCAAGATTGGGTTAAAACATGTTTGCTGAGATTTCAGGAAACTCATAGTTTTCTGAAACCTTTCAAACCTTTTCCATGAAATTGATTTCGACAGTCTCTGCTTAGTGCTATAGCAATAGGAAATAAACTATACAGATAGAACATGGAAGTCCTTTATTGTGTCAAGTTCCAAAGAGCTAGAACAAACCGTGTTTGATTTAGAGTTACAATTGCATGTATCCATAACCTAAAACAGAATGAAACATAATATTAATACGGTTACTGCAAATGAACGGTTTAACCTAGAAGAACGAAATTTGGTGAGCCTAGTGGGATTGGTGCACTGATCATAACCTGAAAGTATCAACAAGTTTGGGTGAAAAAATATTTGCTGAGATTTGAGGAAACTCATAGTTTTCTGGAAGCTTTCAACCCCTTTCCATGAAAGTGATTTTCGCCAGTCTCTGCTTAGGGTTATAACAAGAGGAAGTAAACCATACAGATAGAACTTAGAAGTACTTCATTGTGTCAAGTTTCAAAGAGCTAGCAAAAACCCTGTTTGATTTAGAGTTACAACTGCATGTATCCATATAGCAGGAAACAGAGTGAAACCTAAATATTGAAACTTACTGAAAACGAACGGTTTAACCTAGAAGAATGAAATTTGGTGAGGCACGTGGGATTGGTGCACTGATCATTACCTGAAAATATCATCAAGATTGGGTGAAAAAATGTTTGCTGAAATTTCAGGAAACTCATAGTTTTCTGGAAGCTTTAAACTCCTTTCCATGAAAGTTATTTTCGCCATCTCTGCTTAGGGCTATAGCAATAGGAAGTAAACCATATAGAGAGAACTTGGAACTACTTCATTGTGTCAAGTTTCAAAGAGCTAGCACAAACCGTGTTTGATTTAGAGTTACAACTGCATGTATCCATATATCATAAAACAGTGTGAAAACTAAATATTAAAACAGTTACTGCAAAGGAACGGTATAACCTAGAGGAATAAAATTTGGGGAGCCAAGTGGGATTGGAGCACTGATCATTACCTGAAAATATCATCAAGATTGGGTGAAAAAATGTTTGCTGAGATTTCCGGAAACTCATAGTTTTCTGCAAGCTTTCAACCCTTTTCCATGAAAGTGAATTTCGCCAGTCTATGCTTAGGGCTACATCAATAGAAAACAAACCATAGAGATAGAACTTGGAACTACTTCATTGTGTCAAGTTTCAAAGAGCTAGCACAAACCGTGTTTGATTTAGAGTTACAACTGCATGTATCCAACTAGCAGAAAACATAGTGAAAGCTACATATTAAAACGGTTACTGCAAAGGAACGGTATAACCTAGAAAAATGAAATTTGGGGAGAAAAGTGGGATTTTTGCCCTGATCATTAGCTGAAAGTATCATCAAGATACGGTGAAAAAATGTTTGCTGAAATTTCAGGAAACTCATAGTTTTCTGGAAGCTTTAAACTCCTTCCTATGAAAGTGATTTTCGCCAGTCTCTTCTTAAGGCTATAGCAATAGGAAGTAAATCATACAGAGAGAACTTGGAACTACTTCATTGTGTCAATTTCAAAGAGCTAGCACAAACCGTAATTGATTTCGTGTTACAACTGCATGTATCCTTATAGCAGAAAATAGAGTGAAACCTAAATATTAAAACGGTAACTACAAACGAACGGTTTAACCTAGAAGAATGAAACTTTCTGAGCCAAGTGGGATTGGTGCACTGATGATTACCTGAAAGTATCATCAATATTGGGTGAAAAAATGTTTGCTGAGTTTTCCGGAAACTCAGAGTTTTTGGCAAGCTTTCAACCCCATTCCATTAAAGTGGCTTTCGCCACTCCCTGCTTTGGGCGAGATCAACAGAAAACAAACCATAGAGATAGAACTTGGTGCTACTTCATTGTGTCAAGTTTCAAAGAGCTAGCAGAAGGCGTGTTTGGTTTAGAGTTACAACTGCATTTATCTATATAGCAGGAAACAGAGTGAAACCTATATATTGAAATGGTTACTGCAAACGAACGGTGCAACCTAGAAGAATGAAATTTGGGGAGCCAAGTGGGATTGGTGCACTGATCATTAGAAGAAAGTATCATCAAGATTGGGTAAAAAAAATGTTTCCTGAGATTTCAGGAAACTCATAGTTTTCTGGAAGCTTTAAACTCCTTCCTATGAAAGTGATTTTCGCCAGTCTCTTCTTAAGGCTATAGCAATAGGAAGTAAATCATACAGAGAGAACTTGGAACTACTTCATTGTGTCAATTTCAAAGAGCTAGCACAAACCGTAATTGATTTCGTGTTACAACTGCTTGTATCCTTATAGCAGAAAATAGAGTGAAACCTAAATATTAAAACGGTAACTACAAACGATCGGTTTAACCTAGAAGAATGAAACTTTCTGAGCCAAGTGGGATTGGTGCACTGATGATTACCTGAAAGTATCATCAATATTGGGTGAAAAAATGTTTGCTGAGTTTTCCGGAAACTCAGAGTTTTTGGCAAGCTTTCAACCCCATTCCATTAAAGTGGCTTTCGCCACTCCCTGCTTTGGGCGAGATCAACAGAAAACAAACCATAGAGATAGAACTTGGTACTACTTCATTGTGTCAAGTTTCAAAGAGCTAGCAGAAGGCGTGTTTGGTTTAGAGTTACAACTGCATTTATCCATATAGCAGGAAACAGAGTGAAACCTATATATTGAAATGGTTACTGCAAACGAACGGTGCAACCTAGAAGAATGAAATTTGGGGAGTCAAGTGGGATTGGTGCACTGATCATTAGAAGAAAGTATCATAAAGATTGGGTAAAAAAAATGTTTCCTGAGATTTCAGGAAACTCATAGTTTTCTGGAAGCTTTAAACCCCTTTTCATGAAAGTGTTTTTCGAAAGTCTCTGCTTATGGCTATAGCAATAGGAAGTAAACCATACAGATAGAACTTGGAACTACTTCATTGTGTCAAGTTTCAGAGAGCTAGCACAAACCGTGTTTGATTTAGAGTTACAACTGCATGTATCCATTAGCAGAAACTAGAGTGAAACCTAAATATTAAAACGGTTACTGCAAACAAAGAGTTTAACCTAGAAGAATAAAATTTGGGGAGCCAAGTGGGATTGGTGCACTGATCGTTACCTTAAAGAATCATCAAGATTGGGTTAAAATATGTTTGCAGATATTTCAGGAAACTCATAGTTTTCTTAAAGCTTTCAAACCTTTTCAATGAAAGTGATTTTCACCAGTCTCTGCTTAGGGCTATAGCAATAGGAAATAAACCATACAGATAGAACTTGGAACTACTTCATTGTGTCAATTTTCAAAGAGCTAGCACAAACCGTGTTTGATTTAGACTTACAACTCTATATATACATATAGCAGAAATCAGAGTGAAACCTAAATATTAAAACGGTTACTGCAAACGAACGGTTTAACCTAGAGGAATGAAATTTGGGATGCCAAGTGGGACTGGTGCACTGATCATTACCTGAAAGTATCATCAACATTGGGTGAAAAAATATTTGCTGAAATATCAGGAAACTCATAGTTTTCTGAAAGATTTCAATCCCTTTCTATGAAAGTGATTTTCGCCAGTCTCTGCTTAGGGCTACATCAATACGACACAAACCATAGAGACAGAACTTGTAACGACATCATTGTGTCAAGTTTCAAAGGGCTAGCACAAACCGTTTTCGATTTAGAGTTACAACTGCATGTATCCATATAGCAGAAAACAGAATGAAACCTAAATATTAAAACGGTAACTTCAAACGAATGGTTTAACCTAGAAGAACCAAATATGGTGAGCCTAGTGGGATTGGTGCACTGATTATTACCTGAAAGTATCATCAAGATTGGGTAAAAAAATATTTGCTGAGATTTCAGGAAACTCATAGTTGTCTGGAAGCTTTCAACCCCTTTCCATGAAAGTGATTTTCGCCAGTATCTGCTTAGGGTTATAGGAAGAGGCAGTAAACCATACAGGTAGAACTTCGAACTACCTCATTGTGTCAAGTTTCAATGAGCTAGCACAAACCGTGTTTGATTTAGAGTTACAACTGCATGTACCAATATAGCAGAAAACAGAGTGAAACCTAAATATTGAAACGGTTACTGCACACGAACGGTTTAACCTAGAAGAATGGAATTTGGTGAGCCAAGTGAAATTTGTGCCCTGATCATTACCTGAAAGTATCATCAAGATTTGTTTAAAAAATGTTGGCTGAGATTTCAGGAAACTCATAGTTTTCTGGAAGCATTCAATCCCTTTCCATGTAAGGGATTTTCGCCAGTCTCTGCTTAGGGCTATAGCAATAGGAAGTAAACCATACAGAGAGAACTTAGAACTACTTCATTGTGTCAAGTTTCAAAGAGCTAGCACAAACTGTGTTTGATTTAGAGTTACAACTGCATGTATCCATATAGCAGAAAACACAGTGAAACCTAAATATTGAAACATTTATGCAAACAAACGGTTTAACCTATAAGAATGAAATTTGGGGAGCCAAGTGGGATTGGTGCACTGATCATTACTGAAAGTATCATCAAGATTGGGTGAAAAAATGTTTGCTGTGATTTCCGGAAACTCATAGTTTTCTGCAAGCTTTCAACACCTTTCCATGAAAGTGATTTTCGTCAGTCTCTGCTTAGGGCTTTATCAATAGAAAACAAACCATAGAGATAGAACTTGGAACTACTCCATTGTGTCAAGTTTCAAAGAGCTAGCACAAACTGTGTTTGATTTAGAGTTACAACTGCATGTATCCATATAGCAGAAAACAGAGTGAAACCTAAATATTAAAACGGTTACTGCAAACGAACGTTTTCACATAGAAGAATGAATTTTGGGGAGCCAAGTGGGATTGGTTTACTGATCATTACCTGAAAGTATCATCAAGATTGGGTGAAAAAATGTTTGCTGAGATTTCAGGACACTCATAGCTTTCTGCAAGCTTTCAACCCCTTTCCATGAAAGTGATTTTCGCCAGTATCTGCTTAGGGCTATAGCAATAGGAAGTAAACGATACAGATAGAACTTGGAACTACTTCATTTTGTCAAGTTTCAAAGAGCTAGGACAAACCGTGTTTGATTTAGAGTTACAACTACATGTATCCATATTGCAAAAAAAAGAGTGAAACCTAAATATTGAAACGGTTACTGCAAACGAACGGTTTAACCTAGAAGAATGAAATTTGGGGAGTAAAGTGGGATTGGTGCACTAATCATTTCCAAGAAAGTATCATCAAGATTGTGTGAAAAAAATGTTTGCTGAGATTTCCAGAAACTCATAATTTTCTGCAAGCTTTCAACCCCTTTCCATGAAAGTGATTTTCACCAGTCTCTGCTTAGGGGTACATCAATAGAAAACAAACCATAGAGATAGAACTTGGAACTACTTCATTGTGTCCAGATCAAAGAGCTAGCACAAACAGTGTTTGATTTACAGTTACAATGAATATGTCCATATAGCAGAAAACAGAGTGAAACCTAAATCTTAAAATGGTTACTGCAAATGAACGGCTTTACCTAGAAGAATGAAATTTGGTGAGCCAAGTGGGATTGGTGTACTGATCATTAACTGAATGTATCATCAAGATTGGGTGAAAAAATGTTTCCTGAGATTTCAGGAAACTCATAGTTTTGTGAAAGCTTTCAACCCCTTTCCATGAAAGTTATTTTCCCCAGTCTCTGCTTAGGGCTATAGCAATAGGAAATAAAACATATAGATAGAAGTTGGAAATATTTCATTGTGTCAAGTTTCAAAGAGCTAGCACAAACCGTGTTTGATTTAGAGTTACAACTGCATGTATCCATATAGCAGAAAAGAGAGTGAAACCTAAATATTGAAACGGTTACTGAAAACGAATGGTTTAACCTAGAAGAATGAAATATGGGGAGCCAAGTGTGATTGGTGCACTGATCATTACCAAATGTATCATCAAGATTGGGTGAAAAAATGTTTGGTGAGATTTCAGGAAATTCATAGTTTTCTGCAAGCTTTCAACCCCTTTCCATTAAGGTTATTTTCCGAGTCTCTGCTTAGAGTTATAGCAAGAGGAAGTAAACCATACAGATGGAACTTGGAACTACTTAATTATGTCCAGTTTCAAAGAGCTAGCACAAACCGTGTTTGATTTAGAGTTACAACTGCATGTATTAATATAGGAGAAAACAGAGTGAAACGTAAATAATGAAACGGTTACTGCAAACGAATGGTTTAACCTAGAAGAATGAAATTTGGGGAGCCAAGTGGGATTGGTGCACTGATCTTTACCTGAAAGTATCATCAAAATTGGTTTTAAAAATGTTTCCTTAGATTTCAGGAAACTCATAGTTTCCTGGAAGCTTTCAACCCTTTACCATGAAAGTAATTTTTGCCAGTCTCTGCTTAGGGCTACATCAATAAGACACGGACCATAGAGACAGAACTTGTAACGACATCATTGTGTCAAGTTTCAAAGAGCTAGCACAAACCGTGTTTGATTTAGAGGTACAACTGCATGTATCCATATAGCAGAAAACAGAGTGAAACCTAAATATTAAAACGGTTACTGCAAACCAACAGATTAACCAAGAAGAACGAAATTTGGTGAGCCAAGTGGGATTGGTGCACTGATCATTACTTGAAAGTATCATCAAGATTGGGTGAAAAAATGTTTGCTGAGATTTCAGGAAACTCACAGTTTTTTGCAAGATTTCAACCACTTTTCATGAAAGTTATTTTCGCCAGTCTCTGCTTAGGGCTACATCAACAGAAAACAGACCATATAGATAGAACTTGGAACTACTTCATTGTGTCAATTTTCAAGGAGCTAGCACAAACCGTGATTTATTTACAGTTACAACTGCATGTGTCCATATAGCAGAAAACGGAGTGAAACCTAAATCTTAAAATGGTTACTGCAAATGAACGGCATAACCTAGAAGAATGAAATTTGAGGAGCCAAGTTCGATTGGTGAACTGATCATTACCTGAAAGTGTCCTCAAGATTGGGAGAAAAAATGTTTGCTGATATTTGAGGAAACTCATAGTTTTCTGCAAGCTTTCAACCCCTTTCCATGAAAGTGATTTTCGCAAGTCTCTGCTTAGGGCTACATCAATAGAAAACAAACCATAGAGATAGAACTTGGAAGTACTTCACTGTTTCAAGATTCAAAGAGCTAGCACAAACCGCTTTGGATTTAGAGTTACAATTGCATGTGTATATATAGCAGAAAACAGAGTGAAACCAAAATATTAATACGGTTACTGCAAACGAACGGTTTAACCTAGAAGAACGAAAATTGGTGAGCCAAGTGGTATTGGTGCACTGATCATTACCTGAAAGTATCAGCAAGTGTGCTTGAAAAAATATTGTTTGAGATTGTAGGAAACTCATAGTTTTCTGAAAGCTTTCAAACCCTTTCCATGAAAATGATTTTCATCAGTCTCTCCTTAGGGCTGTAGTAATAGGAAAGAAACCATACAGATAGAACTTGGAACTACTTCATTGTGTCAAGTTTCAATGAGCTTGCACAAACAGTATTTTATTTACAGTTACAACTTCATGTATCCATATAGCAGAAAATAGAGTGAAACCTAAATATTAAAACGGTTACTGCAAACGAACGGTTTAACCTAGAAGAACGAAATTTGGTCACCCGAGTGGGATTGGTGCACTGATCATTACCTGAAAGTATCTTCAAGATTGGGTGAAAAAATGTTTGCTGAGATTTAAGGAAACATAGTTTTCTGGATGCTTTCAACCCGTTTCCATGAAAATGATTTTTGACAGTGTCTGCTTAGGGCTATAGCAATACGAAATAAACCATACAGATAGAACTTGGAACTACTTCATTCTGTCAAGTTTCAAAGAGCTAGCACAAACCATGTTTGATTTAGAGTTACAAAGCATGTATCCATATAGCAGAAAACAGAGTGAAACCTAAATATTGAAACGGTTACTGCAAATGAACTGTTTAACCTAGAAGAATGAAATTTGGGGAGCCAAGTGGGATTTGTGCACTTATCATTACCTGAAAGTATCCTCAAGATTGGGTGAAAAAATGTTTGCTGAGATTTCAGGAAACTCCTAGTTTTTGGAAGGTTGGCCAACTCTTTCCATGAAAGTGATTTTCGCCAGTCTCTGCTTAGGGTTACATCAATAGGAAACAAACCATAGAGACAGAACTTGGAACTAATTCATTGTGTCAAGTTTCAAAGAGCTAGCACAAACCGTGTTTGATTTAGAGTTCCAACTGCATGTATCCATATAGCAGAAAACAGAGTGAAACCTAAATATTAAAACGGTTACTGCAAACGAACGGTTTAACCTAGAAGAACGAAATTTGGTGTGCCAAGTGGGATTGGTGCATGATAATTACCTGAAATTATATTCAAGATTGGGTGAAAAAATGTTTGCTGAGATTTCCGGAACATCATAGTTTTCTGTAAGCTTCAACCCTGTTCCATGAAAGTGATTTCCACCAGTCTCTGCTTAGGCCTATAACAATAGGAAATAATCCATACAGATAGAACATTAACTACTTCATTGTGTCAAGTTTCAAAGAGCTAGCACAATCCGTGTTTGATTTAGAGCTACAACTGCATGTATCCAAATAGCAGAAAACAGAGTGAAACCTGAATATTAAAACGGTTACTGCAAAGAACGGTTTAACCTAGAAGAACGAAATTTGGTGAGCCAAGGGGGATTGGGGCACTGATCATTACCAGAAAGTATCATCAAGATTGGTGAAAAAAATGTTGGCTGAGATTTCTGGAAACTCATACTTTTCTGGAAGCTTTCAAACCCTTTCCATGAAAGTGATTTTCCTCAGTCTCTGCTTAGGGCTCTAGCAATAGGAAAAAATCCATAGAGTTAGAACCTGGAACTACTTCATTGTGTCATGTTTCAAAGAGCTAGCACAAACCGTCTTTGATTTAGAGTTACAACTGCATGTATCCATATAGCAGAAAAAAGAGTGAAACATAAATATTAAAACGGGTACTGCAAACGAACGGTTTCACCTAGAAGAATGAAATTTGGGGAGCAAAGTGGGATTGGTGCACTGATCATTACCTGAAAGAATCACCAAGTTTGGGTAAAAAAATGTTTGCTGAGATTTCAAGAAACTCATAGTTTTTTGGAAGCTTTCAAACCCTTTCCATGAAAGTGATTTTCCTCAGTCTCTGCTTAGGGCTCTAGCAATAGGAAAATATCCATAGAGATAGAACTTGGAACTACTTCATTGTGTCAAGTTTCGAAGAGCTAGCACAAACCGAGTTTGATTTAGAGTAACAACTGCATGTATTTATATAGCAGAAAATACAGTGAAACCTAAATATTAAAACGGTTACTGCAAATGAACGGTTTCACCCAGAAGAATGAAATATTGGGAGCCAAGTGGGATTGGTGCACTGATCATTACCTGAAAGTATCATCAAGATTGGGTGAAAAAATGTTGGCTGAGATTTCAGGAAACTCATAGTTTTCTGGAAGCTTTCAACCCCGTTCCATGAAAGTGATTTTCGCCAGTCTCTGCTTAGGGCTACATCAATAGGAAACAAACCATAGAGATAGAACTTGGAACTACTTCATTGTGTCAAGTTTCAAAGAGCTAGCACAAACCGTGTTTGATTTAGAGTTCCAACTGCATGTATCCATATAGCAGAAAACAGAGTGAAACCTAAATATTAAAACGGTTACTGCAAACGAACGGTTTAACCTAGAAGAACGAAATTTGGTGAGCCAAGTGGGATTGGTGCACTGATCATTACCTGAAAATATGATCAATATTAGGTTAAAAAATGTTTGCTGAGATTTCAGGAAACTCATAGTTTTCTGGAAGCTTTCAACCCCTTTCAATGTAAGTGATTTTCTGCAGTCTCTGCTTAGGGCTATATCAATACTTAACAAACCATAAAGATAGAACTTGGAACTACTTCATTGTGTCAAGTTTCAAAGAGCTATCACAAACCTTGTGTGATTAGATTTACAACTGCATGTATTCATATAGCAGAAAACAGAGTGCAACCTAAATATTTAATAGGTTACTGTAAAGGAACGGTTTTTCCTAGAGGAACGAAATTTGGTGAGGCAAGTGAGAATGGTGCAATGATGATTGCCTGAATGTATCATCAAGTTTGGGTTAAAAAAATGTTTGCTGAGTTTTCAGGAAACTCATAGTTTTCTGGAAGCTTTCAACCCCTTTCCATGAAAATGATTTTTGCCAATCTATGCTTAGGGCTATAACAATAGGAAATAAACCTTACAGATAGAACTTGGAACTATTTCATTGTGTCAAGTTTCAAAGAGCTAGCACAAACCGTGTTTGATTTAGAGTTACAACTGCATGTATCCATACAGCAGAAAACAGAGTGAAACCTAAATATTAAAACGGTTACTGCAAATTAACGGTTTCACCTAGAATAATGAAATTGGTGGAGCCACGTGGGATTGATGCACTGATCATTACCTGAAAGTATCATCGAGATTGGGTGAAAAAATATTTGCTGAGATTTCAGGAAACTCATAGTTTCTAGAAGTTTCAAACCCTTTTCATTAAAGTGATTTTCGCCAGTCTCTGCTTAGGGCTACATCAATAGGAAACAAACCATAGAGATAGAACTTGGAACTACTTCATTGTGTCAAGTTTCAAAGAGCTAGCATTAACCGTGTTTTATTTAGAATTACAAATGCATGTATCCATATAGCAGAGAAGAGAGTGAAACCTAAATATTAAAACGGTTACTGCAAACGAGTGGTTTAACCTAGAAGTACGAAATTTGTTGAGACAAGTGGGATTGATGCTCTGATCATTACCTGAAAGTATCATCAAGATTGGGTGAAAAAATGTTTGCTGAGATTTCAGGAAACACATAGTTTTCTAGAAGCTTTCAACCCCTTGCCATGAAAGACATTTTCACCAGTCTCTGTTTAGGACTATAGCAATAGAAAATAATCCATACAGATAGAACATGGAACTGCTTCATTGTATAAAATTTTAAAGAGCTAACACAAACCGTGTTTGATTTAGAGTTACAACTGCATGTATCCATATAGCAGAAAACAGAGTGAAACCTAAATATTAAAACGGTTACTGCAAACGAACGGTTTAACCTAGAAGAACGAAATTTGGTGAGCCAAGTGGGATTGGTGCACTGATCATTACCTGAAAGTATCATCAAGATTGGGTGAAAAAATGTTGGCTGAGATTTCAGGAAACACATAGTTTTCTGGAAGCTTTCAACCCCGTTCCATGAAAGTGATTTTCGCCAGTCTCTGCTTAGGGCTACATCAATAGGAAACAAACCATAGAGATAGAACTTGGAACTACTTCATTGTGTCATGTTTCAAAGAGCTAGCACAAACCGTGTTTGATTTAGAGTTCCAACTGCATGTATCCATATAGCAGAAAACAGAGTGAAACCTAAATATTAAAACGGTTACTGCAAACGAACGGTTTAACCAGGAAGAACAAAATTTGGCAAGGCAAGTGGGATTGGTGCACTGATCATTACGTGAAAGAATCATCAAATTTGGGTGAAAAAATGTTTGCTGAGATTTCCGGAAACTCAGAGTTTTCTGGAAGTTCTCAACCCCTTTCCCTGTAAGTGATTTTCGCCAGTCTCGGCTTAGGGCTAAATCTATAGGAAATAAACCATACAGATAGAACAAGGAACTGCTTCATTTTGTCAAGTTTTAAAGAGCTAACACAAACCGTGTTTGATTTAGAGTTACAACTGCATGTATCCATATAGCAGAAAAAAGAGTGAAACATAAATATTAAAACGGGTACTGCAAACGAACGGTTACACCTAGAAGAATGAAATTTGGGGAGCCAAGTGGGATTGGTGCACTGATCATTACCTGAAAGTATCATCAAGATTGGGTTAAAAAATGTTTGCTGAGATTTCTGAAAATCATAGTTTTCTGGATGCTTTCAACCCCTTTACATGAAAGTCATTTTGCCAGTCGCTGCTTAGGGCTACATCAATAGGAAACAAACCATAGAGATAGAACTTGGAACTACTTCATTGTGTCAAGTTTCAAAGAGCTAGCACAAACCGTGTTTGATTTAGAGTTCCAACTGCATGTATCCATATAGCAGAAAACAGAGTGAAACCTAAATATTAAAACGGTTACTGCAAACGAACGGTTTAACCTAGAAGAACGAAATTTGGTGAGCCAAGTGGGATTGGTGCACTGATCATTACCTGAAAGTATCATCAAGATTGGGTGAAAAAATGTTGGCTGAGATTTCAGGAAACTCATAGTTTTCTGGAAGCTTTCAACCCCGTTCCATGAAAGTGATTTTCGCCAGTCTCTGCTTAGGGCTACATCAATAGGAAACAAACCATAGAGATAGAACTTGGAACTACTTCATTGTGTCAAGTTTCAAAGAGCTAGCACAAACCGTGTTTGATTTAGAGTTACAAATGCATGTATCCATATAGCAGAAAACAGAATGAAACCTGAATATTAAAACGGTCACTGCAAACGAACGGATTAACCAGGAAGAACGAAATTTGGCAAGCCAAAGTGGGATTGGTGCACTGATCATTACCTGAAAGAATCACCAAGTTTGGGTGAAAAAAAGTTTGCTGAGATTTCAAGAAACTCATAGTTTTCTGGAAGCTTTCAAACCCTTTCCATGAAAGTGATTTTCCTCAGTCTCTGCTTTGGGCTCTAGCAATAGGAAAATATCCATAGAGATAGAACCTGGAACTACTTCATTGTGTCATGTTTCAAAGAGCTAGCACAAACCGAGTTTGATTTAGAGTTACAACTGCATGTATTTATATAGCAGAAAATAGAGAGAAACCTAAATATTAAAACGGTTACTGCAAATGAACGGTTTCACCCAGAAGAATGAAATATTGGGAGCCAAGTGGGATTGGTGCACTGATCATTACCTGAAAATATGATCAATATTAGGTTAAAAAATGTTTGCTGAGATTTCAGGAAACTCATAGTTTTCTGGAAGCTTTCAACCCCTTTCAATGTAAGTGATTTTCTGCAGTCTCTGCTTAGGGCTATATCAATACTTAACAAACCATAAAGATAGAACTTGGAACTACTTCATTGTGTCAAGTTTCAAAGAGCTATCACAAACCTTGTGTGATTAGATTTACAACTGCATGTATTCATATAGCAGAAAACAGAGTGCAACCTAAATATTTAATAGGTTACTGCAAAAAAACTTTTTAACCTAGAAGAACGAAATTTGGTGAGCCTAGTGGGAATTGTGCACTGATCATTACCTGAAAGTATCATCAAGATTGGGTGAAAAAATGCTTGCTGAGATTTCAAGAAACTCAGAGTTTTCTGGAAGCTTTCAAACCCTTTCCATGAAAGTGACTTTTGCCAGTCTCTGCTTAGGGCTACATCAATAGGAAACAAACCATAGAAATAGAACTTGTAACTATTTCATTGTGTGAATTTTCCAAGAGGTAGCACAAACCGTGTTTGATTTAGAGTTACAACTGCATGTATCCATATAGCAGAAAACAGAGTGAAACCTAAATATTAAAGCGGTTACTGCAAATGAAGGGTTTAACCTAGAAGAAGGAAATTTGGTGAGCCTCGTGGGAATGGTGCACTTATCACTACCTGAAAGTATCATCAAGATTGGGTGAAAAAATGTTGGCTGAGATTTCAGGAAACTCATAGTTTTCTGGAAGCTTTCAACCCCGTTCCATGAAAGTGATTTTCGCCAGTCTCTGCTTAGGGCTACATCAATAGGAAACAAACCGTAGAGATAGAACTTGGAACTACTTCATTGTGTCAAGTTTCAAAGAGCTAGCACAAACCGTGTTTGATTTAGAGTTACAACAGCATGTATCCATATAGCAGAAAACAGAGTGAAACCTAAATATTAAAGCGCTTACTGCAAATGAAGGGTTTAACCTAGAAGAAGGAAATTTGGTGAGCCTAGTGGGAATGGTGCACTTATCACTACCTGAAAGTATCATCAAGATTGGGTGAAAAAGTGTTTGCTGAGATTTCAGGAAACTCATAGTTTTCAGGAAGCTTTCCACCCCTTTCCATGAAAGTGATTTTCGCCAGTCTCTTCTTATGGCTATAGCAATAGGAAATTACCATACAGATAGAACATGGTACTACTTCATTGTGTCAAGTTTTAAACAGCTAGCACAAACCGTGTTTGATTTAGGTTTACAACTGCATGTATCCATAGCAGAAAAAAAAACGAGAAACCTAAATATTAAAACAGTTACTGCAAACGAACGGTTTAACCTAGAAGAACGAAATTTGGTGAGCCAAGTGGGATTGGTGCACTGATCATTAGCTGAAAGTATCATCAAGATTGTGACAAAGAATGTTTGCTGAGATTTCAGGAAACTCACAGTTTTCGGGAAGCTTTCAACCCCATTCCATGAAAGTGATTTTTGCCAGTCTCTGCTTAGGGCTACATCAATAAGAAACAAACCATAGGGATAGAACTTGTAACTACTTCATTGTGTCAAGTTTCAAAGAGCTAACACAAACTGTGTTTGATTTAGATTTACAACTGCATGTATCCATATAGCAGAAAACAGAGTGAAACCTCAATATTAAAACGATTCCTGTAAAGGAACGGTTTTTCCTAGAGGAACGAAATTTGGTGAGGCAAGTGGGAATGGTGCACTGATGATTGCCTGAATGTATCATCAAGTTTGGGTTAAAAAAATGTTTGCTGAGATTTCAGGAAACTCATAGTTTTCTGGAAGCTTTCAACCCCTTTCCATGAAAATGATTTTTCCCAATCTATGCTTAGGGCTATAACAATAGGAAATAAACCTTACAGATAGAACTTGGAACTATTTCATTGTGTCAAGTTTCAAAGAGCTAGCACAAACCGTGTTTGATTTAGAGTTACAACTGCATGTATCCATACAGCAGAAAACAGAGTGAAACCTAAATATTAATACGGTTACTGCAAATTAACGGTTTCACCTAGAATAATGAAATTGGTGGAGCCACGTGGGATTGATGCACTGATCATTACCTGAAATTATCATCGAGATTGGGTGAAAAAATGTTTGCTGAGATTTCAGGAAACTCATAGTTTTCTGGAAGCTTTCAACCCCGTTCCATGAAAGTGATTTTCGCCAGTCTCTGCTTAGGGCTACATCAATAGGAAACAAACGATAGAGATAGAACTTGGAACTACTTCATTGTGTCAAGTTTCAAAGAGCTAGCACAAACCGTGTTTGATTTAGAGTTCCAACTGCATGTATCCATATAGCAGAAAACAGAGTGAAACCTAAATATTAAAACGGTTACTGCAAACGAACGGTTTAACCTAGAAGAACGAAATTTGGTGAGCCAAGTGGGATTGGTGCACTGATCATTACCTGAAAGTATCATCAAGATTGGGTGAAAAAATGTTGGCTGAGATTTCAGGAAACTCATAGTTTTCTGGAAGCTTTCAACCCCGTTCCATGAAAGTGATTTTCGCCAGTCTCTGCTTAGGGCTACATCAATAGGAAACAAACCATAGAGATAGAACTTGGAACTACTTCATTGTGTCAAGTATCAAAGAGCTAGCACTAACCGTGTTTTATTTAGAATTACAAATTCATGTATCCATATAGCAGAAGAGAGAGTGAAACCTAAATATTAAAATGGTTACTGCAAACGAGTGGTATAACCTAGAAGTACAAAATTTGTTGAGCCAAGTGGGATTGATGCACTGATCATTACCTGAAAGTATCATCAAGATTGGGTGAAAAAATGTTTGCTGAGATTTCAGGAAACTCATAGTTTTCTGGAAGCTTTCAACCCCTTTCCATGAAATTGATTATCGACAGTCTCTGCTTAGGGCGGCATCAATAGAAAACGAACCATAGATATAGAACTTGGAACTACTTCATTGTGTCAAGTTTCAGAGAGCTAGCACAAACCGTGTTTGATTTAGAGTTACAAATGCATGTATCCATATAGCAGAAAACAGAGTGAAACCTAAATATTAAAACACTTACTGCAAATGAACGGTTTAACCTAGATGAACGAAATTTGGTGAGCCTAGTGGGATTCGTGAACTTATCATTACATGAAAGTATCATCACAATTGGGTTAAAAAATGTTTGCTGAGATTACAGGAAACTCATAGTTTTCTAGAAGCTTTCAACCCCTTTCCATGAAAGTGGTTTTCGCCAGTCTCTGCTTAGGGCTATATCAATAGGAAACAAACCATATAGATAGAATATGGAACTACAAAATTGTGTCAAGTTTCAAAGAGCTAGCACAAACCGTGTTTGATTTAGAGTTCCAAATGCATGTATCCATATGGAAGAAAACAGAGTGAAACCTAAATATTAAAACGGTTACTGCAAACGAACGGTTTAACCTAGAAGAACGAAATTTGGTGAGCCAAGTGGAATTTGTGCACTGATCATTACCTGAAAGTATCATCAAGTGTGCTTGAAAAAATATTGTTTGAGATTGTAGGAAACTCATAGTTTTCTGAAAGCTTTCAAACCCTTTCCATGAAAATGATTTTCATCAGTCTCTCCTTAGGGCTGTAGTAATAGGAAAGAAACCATACAGATAGAACTTGGAACTACTTCATTGTGTCAAGTTTCAATGAGCTTGCACAAACAGTATTTTATTTACAGTTACAAATTCATGTATCCATATAGCAGAAAATAGAGTGAAACCTAAATATTAAAACGGTTACTGCAAACGAACGGTTTAACCTAGAAGAACGAAATTTGGTCACCCGAGTGGGATTGGTGCACTGATCATTACCTGAAAGTATCTTCAAGATTGGGTGAAAAAATGTTTGCTGAGATTTAAGGAAACATAGTTTTCTTAATGCTTACAGCGCGTTTCCATGAAAGTGATTTTTGACAGTGTCTGCTTAGGGCTATAGCAATACGAAATAAACCATACAGACAGAACTTGGAACTACTTCATTCTGTCAAGTTTCAAAGAGCTAGCACAAACCATGTTTGATTTAGAGTTACAAAAGCATGTATCCATATAGCAGAAAACAGAGTGAAACCTAAATATTAAAACGGTTACTGCAAACGAACTGTTTAACCCAGAAGAATGAACTTTGGGGAGCCAACTGGGATTTGTGCACTGATCATTACCTGAAAGTATTCTCAAGATTGGGTGAAAAAATGTTTGCTGAGATTTCAGGAAACTCATAGTTTTCTGCAATCTTTCAACCCCTTTCCATGAAAGTGATTTTCGACAGTCCCTGCTTAGGGTTACATCAATAGAAAACAAACCATAGAGATAGAACTTGGAACTACTTCATTGTGTCAAGTTTCAGAGAGCTAGCACAAACCGTGTTTGATTTAGAGTTACAACTGCATGTATCCATATAGCAGAAAACAGAGTGAAACCTAAATATTAATACGGTTACTGCAAACGAACGGTTTAACCTAGAAGAACAAAATTTGGTCAGCCATGTGGGATTGGTGCACTGATCATTACTTGAAAGTATCATCAAGATTGGGTGAAAAAAATGTTTGCTGAGATTTCCGGAAACTCATAGTTTTCTGCAAGCTGTCAACCCCTTTTTATGAAAGTGATTTTCGCCAGTCTCTGCTTAGGGCTATATCAAAAGAAAACAAACCATAGAGATAGAACTTGGAATTACTTCATTTTGTAAAGTTTCAAAGAGCTAGCACAAACCGTGGTTGATTGGTAGTTACAACTGCATGTATCCATATAGCAGAAAACAGAGTGAAACCTAAATATTAAAACGTTTACTACAAAAAAACGGTTGAACCTAGAGGAACGAAAATGGTGAGCCCAGTGGGATTAATGCACTGATCATTACCTAAAAGTATCATCAAGAGTGGGTGAAAAAATATTTTCTGAGATTTCAGGAAACTCATAGTTTTCTGGAAGCTTTCAACCCCTTTCCATGAAAGTGATTTTCGCCAGTCTCTGCCTAGGGCTCTATCAATAGAAAACAAACCATAGAGATAAAACTTGGAAGTACTTCATTGTGTCAAGTTTCAAGCAGCTAGCACAAACCGTGATTGATTGTGAGTTACAACTGCATATATCCATATAGCAGAAAACAGAGTAAAACCTAAATATTAAAACGATTACTGCAAACGAACGGTTAACCTAGAAGTATGAAATTTGGGGAGCCAAGTGGGATTGGTGCACTGATCATTACCTGAAAGTATCATCAAGATGGGGTGAAAAATGTTTGCTGAGATTTCAGAAAACTGATAATTTTCGGAAAGCTTTCAACCCCTTTTCATGAAAGTGATTTTCGCCAGTATCTGTTTAGGGCTATAGCCATAGGAAATAATCCATACAAATAGAACATGGAACTACTTCATTGTGTCAAGTTTCAAAGAGCTAGCACAAACCGTGATTGATTGTGAGTTACAACTGCATGTATCCATATAGCAGAAAACAGAGTGAAACCTAAATATTAATACGGTTACTGCAAAGGTATGGTTTAACCTAGAAGAACGAAATATGGTGAGCCTAATGGGATTGGTGCACTGATCATCACCTGAAAGTATCACCAAGAGTGGGTGAAAAAAATGTTTGCTGAGATTTCAGGAACCTCATAGTTTTCTGAAAGCTTTCAACCCTTTCCTGAAAGTGATTTTCGCCAGTCACTGCTTAGGGCTATAGTCATAGGAAATAAACCATACAGATAGAACAGGAACTACTTCATTGTGTCAAGTTTCAGAGAGCTAGCAGCGATAAGTTTTCCCACTTGGCCCAGCAGATGGCCGGTGCCCTCCAGGCTTGGCTAACAGGCCCGCCAACCCGGCGAAAGGCTCCCCTCCGTGAGACAGCGATAAGGGAATCTAACCAACCCTTTACGAAATAGCGAACTGGGAACTCAAACCAGAGATTTTGTCAGACCAGAGACAAGCCAGATCCACCCCTTCCTTCGGACACTCAGGCAAGGAGCCAGGGGCCCGCCATAGCAGAGAGGGGAAGTCACCAAATTTCGGCCAAAGTGATTCCTTCCCAGCGGAATCTACTTTACCAGGTGTGTGATTCACACCCACACCAGATATAAACAACCAGGGAACTCCAAAATTTCTCCGTGGGAGTGACTGTAAGGGCCAAGGGACTCTCGATCCCCAACTCCGCCTACTGCCAGTGACAAGGGAGGGACTGCAGGGGCAGAGGGAAGCAGAGAAGACTCCCCACCCCCAAATCCCCCAACCGCAAACTGAGAGAGTGTGACGGTAGGGGCGGAGGGAAACAGAGGACACTGCAGACCCCCAACTCCTCCTACCGCCAACAGTGTCGTTGTGACTGTATTGGCTGAGGGAAGTAGAGGGGATCCTCAACCCCCAACTCCTATTACCACCAGCGGCGACACCAATGGTCTTAGCTGCCAGATTCCGAAGGTGTGCCCACCAAAGGGGTCCGGAAAAATTAAACAATTGACTCCCAGACCACAGCTCCACAGCACTGGGGCTTAGATGAATGACAGCGAGAGTGCTCAGTAGTTAGGGAAATAGAGCACTCGGTGGGGCTGAAAGTGTAACCAAATCCTTGGGGAACTGCCTCCGGTGAGCAGGACCTGGCTGGCTGGCAGGAGGAAGGGGAGGAGGGGCCATAGAAGTGAAATGGCTCTGGACCAACAGGATTGAGAGACTCCCAGGAACCGCCTTACAGGGATTGCTGTTGACACATTGAGGGCAAAACTCAGCCCGGAGGGCACAGCTTTGCCTACGGGAAGAGAAGAAAATGGATCTCTAAGACCTAATTTTATTTCCTATTTCATTTTAATTTTTTCTCTCCCTTTTCCCTCTCTCTCTCCCCTTCCAAGTTTTACTGCTCTTTCCATTCTCCTCTATGCTATCTATCTCCCTCTCCTTCTTTCTTTTCAAGAGCACCTACCTTCCCCTTCCCCCCAACTTTCATCCCAAGCATTACGTCCTCCATTTCGCGTAACTGTCTAAATACAAATAGGTGTGCGCCCTCCCCCCGCGCCTGCAAGGTAGCCGGACCTGCAACCCACCAGCAGGTCAGGCCCAGCAACCTGGGAGTGGCAGAGCCGCCCCACGCGCCTGCAAGGTAGGCGCACCTGCTACCAACCAGCAGAACAGGCCCAGCGGCCTGCCGATGTGGTAGGCACAGTGCCCCAATTGGAGGAGGAGCAGAGCCCCTGCCCGCGCCTGCGCAGGAGACTTTGCAACTATACAAGAGTAATACAAATATATAGGGGGAAAATTCAACAACACAACAGTCTCAGTAAGCAGAAAGAAATGCTAACAGTATAAAGAGACAAGGTAAGAAAGGAACGCAATCAATGAAGGTCAACCCAACGTTAGAAAAGGTAATGTCTGCAGCAGATGGAATGTCAGACAAAGAATTCAGGAGGTACATGCTTCAGATGATGTGGAGTCTCAAGGAAGACATTACACAGCAAAATCAGACAATGAAAGATCTCTTCAACAATGAAATACATAAACAAATCCAGGAAGCAAAAGATCAACTATACAGGGAGATAGAAGTTATAAAAAACAAACAAACAGAAATCCTAGAAAGGCAGGAAGCAATAAACCAACTTAAAAACTCAATTGAGAATACTACCAGCAGAGTAGAACACTTAGAAGATAGAACATCAGACAATGAAGACAAAGTATTTCAACTTGAAAAGAACATAGACAGCTCAGCAAGACTGTTAAGAAACCATGAGCAGAACATCCAAGAAATATGGGATAACATTAAAAGACCAAACTTAAGAGTCATTGGGATACAGGAAGGCACAGAGCTCCAAACCAAAGGAATAAACAATCTATTCAATGAAATAATACGAGAAAACTTCCCAGACTTGAAGAATGAGACAGAATCCCAAATCCTAGAAGCCTACAGGACGCCGAATGTGCATAATCATAAGAGATCCACACCTAGACACATTATAATGAAGATGCCCAACATACAGAATAAGGAGAGAATTTTAAAAGCTACAAGAGAAAGGAAAAAGATTACATTTAGGGGTAAACCAATCAGGATAACAGCTGATCTCTCAACACAGACTTTGAAAGCTAGAAGATCCTGGAATAACATATTTCAAACACTGAAAGAAAATGGGTTCCAACCAAGAATTGTGTATCCAGCAAAATTGAGCTTCAAGATGGAAGATGAAATTAAAACCTTCCACGATAAACAAAAGTTAAAAGAATTTGCAGCTAGAAAACCATCTCTCCAAAAAATCCTCAGCAAAACATTACAGGAAGAGGAAATGGAAAATAACAATGAAAACCAACAGTGGGAGGTAGGACAGTAAAGGGGGGAAAATAATCAAAGAGGAAAACAAACCATATTCAGTAACATAAATAAACAAATATGGCTGGAAGGATAACCCATATCTCAATAATAACCCTAAATGTTAATGGCTTAAACTCACCAATTAAGAGACACAGGCTAGTAGAATGGATCACAAAACATGACCCAACAATATGCTGCCTACAGGAGACGCATTTGATAGGAAAAGACATACATAGACTGAAGGTGAAAGGTTGGGAAAAATCATATCACTCATATGGACTTCGGAAACAAGCAGGAGTGTCCATACTCATATCAAATAAAATAGATTTCAAGCCAAAGTTAATCAAAAGGGATAAAGAGGGACACTACATACTGCTCAAGGGAACCATACACCAACAAGACATAACAATCATAAATATATATGCCCCAAACAATGGTGCAGCTATGTTCATCAAACAAACTCTTCTCAAGTTCAAGAGTCTAATAGACCACCATACAATAATCATGGGAGACTTCAACACACCTCTCTCACCACTGGACAGATCTTCCAAACAAAAGTTGAATAAGGAAACTATAGAACTCAATAACACAATTAACAACCTAGACTTAATTGACATATATAGAATATACCACCCAACATCAAGCAGTTACACTTTTTTCTCAGCAGCACATGGATCCTTCTCAAAAATAGATCATATATTATGTCACAGGGCAACTCTTAGACAATATAAAGGAGTAGAGATAATACCATGCATCTTATCTGACCATAATGGAATGAAACTGAAAATCAACGATAAAAGAAGGAAGGAAAAATCATGCATCACTTGGAGAATGAACAATAGGTTACTGAATGATCAATGGGTTATAGAAGACATCAAGGAGGAAATTAAAAAATTCTTAGAGATAAATGAAAACACAGACACAACATATCGGAATCTATGGGACACATTGAAAGCAGTTCTAAGAGGAAAATTCATTGCATGGAGTTCATTCCTTAAAAAAAGAAAAAACCAACAAATAAATGATCTCATACTTCATCTCAAAATCCTAGAAAAAGAAGAGCAAAACAACAGCAAAAGAAGTAGAAGGCAAGAAATAATTAAAATCAGAGCTGAAATTAATGAAATCGAAACAAAAGAAACAATTGAAAAAATTGACAAAACCAAAAGTTGGTTCTTTGAAAAAATAAATAAGATCGACAGACCCTTAGCCATGCTAACGAAGAGAAGAAGAGAGAGAACCCAAATTACCAGCATACGGGATGAAAAAGGCAATATCACAACAGACACTTCAGAAATACAGAAGATAATCAGAAATTACTTTGAATCATTATACTCCAATAAAATAGAAGATAGTGAAGGCATCGATAAATTTCTTAAGTCATATGATCTGCCCAGATTGAGTCAGGAAGATATAGACAGCCTAAACAGACCAATAACAATAGAGGAAATAGAAGAAACCATCAAAAGACTACCAACTAAGAAAAGCCCAGGACCGGACGGGTATACAGCAGAGTTTTACAAAACCTTTAAAGAGGAACTAACACCAATACTTTTCAAGCTATTTCAGGAAATAGAAAAAGAGGGAGAACTTCCAAAGTCATTCTACGAGGCCAACATCACCCTGATACCTAAACCAGACAGAGACACTTCAAAGAAAGAAAACTACAGACCAATATCTCTAATGAACCTAGATGCAAAAATCCTCAATAAAATTCTAGCGAATCGGATTCAAAATCGTATCAAAAAAATTATACACCATGATCAAGTAGGATTCATCCCTGGGATGCAAGGCTGGTTCAATATACGGAAATCAATAAATGTTATTCACCACATCAATAGACTTAAAAATAAGAACCATATGATCATCTCGATAGATGCAGAAAAAGCATTCGACAAAATACAGCATCCCTTTATGTTCAAAACTCTAGAAAAATTAGGGATAACAGGATCATACCTCAACATCGTTAAAGCAATCTATGATAAGCCACAGGCCAGCATCATTCTGAATGGAGAAAAATTGAAGGCATTCCCTCTAAGATCTGGTACAAGACAGGGATGCCCTCTCTCACCACTTCTGTTCAACATAGTCCTCGAAACACTGGCCAGAGCAATTAGACAGACGAAAGAAATTAAAGGCATAAAAATAGGAAAAGAAGAACTTAAATTATCACTATTTGCAGACGATATGATTCTATACCTAACAGACCCAAAGGGGTCTACAAAGAAACTATTAGAGTTAATAAATGAATTCAGCAAAGTGAGAAATGACAAAATTATAGAATTTGGAGGGAAATGGATGGCATTAGAGCAGATTATGCTAAGTGAAGATAGCCAATCCCTAAAAAACAAATGCCAAATGTCTTCTTTGATATAAGGAGAGTAACTAAGAACAGAGTAGGAAAGAAGGGCTAGAGAAGATGACTAACATTAAACAGGGATGAGAGGTGGGAGGGACAGGAAGAGAGAAGGGAAATTGCTTGGAAATGGAAGGAGAACCTAAGGGCTATACAAAATTACATACAAGAGGAAGTGAGAGGAAAGGGAAAAATAATACAAGGCAGAGAAATGAATTAGAGTAGAGGGGGTAGAGAGAGAAGAAGGGAGGGGAGGGAAGGGGAGGGGGGATAGTAGTGGATAGGAAAGGCAGCAGAATACAACAGACACTACTATGGCAATATGTAAATCATTGGAAGTGTAACTGAGGTGACTCTGCAATCTGTATACGGGGTAAAAATGGGAGTTCATAACCCACTTGAATAAAAGTGTGAAACATGATATATCAAGAACTAAGTAATGTTTTGAACAACCAATAAAAAAATTAAAAAAAAAAAAACAAAAATGCTTACTGCAAACGGACGGTTTAACCTAGAAGCACGAAATTTGGTGAGCAAAGTGGGATTGGTGCACTGATCATTACCTGAAAGTATCATCAAGATTGGGTGAAAAAATGTTTGCTGAGATTTCAGGAAACTCATAGCTTTCTGGAAGGTTTCAACCCCTTTACATGAAAGGGAATTTCCCCAGTCTCGGCTTAGGGCTATAGTCATACGAAATAAACCATACACATAGAACTGGAATTATTTCATTGTGTCAAGTTTCAAAGAGCTAGCACAAACCGTGTTTGATTTAGAGTTACAACTGCAAGTATCCATATAGCAGAAAACAGAGTGAAACCTAAATGTTTAAACGGTTACTGCAAACGTACGGTTTAACCTAGAAAAACGAAATTTGGTGAGCTAAGTGGGATTGGTGCACTGATCATTACCTGAAAGTATCATCGAGTTTGGGTGAAAAAATGTTTGCTCAGATTTCAGGAAACTCATACTTTTCTGGAAGATTTCAACCGCTTTCCATGAAAGTGATTTTCGCCAGTCTCTGTTTAGGGCTATAGCAATAGGAAATAATCCATAAGATAAAACATGGAACTACTTCATTGTGCCAAGTTTCAAAGAGCTAGCACAAACCGTGTTTTATTTAGCGTAACAACAGCATGTATCCATATAGCAGAAAACAGAGTGAAACCTAAATATTAAAACAGTTACTGCAAACGAACGGTTTCAACTAGAAGAACGAAATTTGGGGAGCCAAGTGGGATTCATGCACTGATCATTAACTGAAAGTATCATCAAGATTGGGTGAAAAAATGTTTGCTGAGATTTCCGGAAAATCATAGTTTTCTGGAAGCTTCAACCCTGTTCCATGAAAGTGATTTCCGCCAGTCTCTGCTTAGGGCTATAGCAATAGGAAATAAACCATACAGATAGAACATGGAACTACTTCCTTGTGTCAAGTTTCAGAGAGCTAGCACAAACAGTGTTTGATTTAGAGTTACAAGTACATGTATCCATATAGCACAAAAGAGAGTGAAACCTAAAAATTAAAACGGTTACTGCAAACGAACGGTTTAACCTAGAAGAACGAAATTTGGTGAGCCAATTGGGAATGGTACTGATCATAACCTGAAAGTATCATCAAGATTGGGTAAAAAAATGTTTGCTGAGATTTCAGGAAACTCCTACTTTTCTAGAAGCTTTCAACCCCTTTCCATGAAAGTGATTTTCGCCAGTCTCTGCTTCAGACTACATCAATAGGAAACAAACCATAGACATAGAACTTGTAACTAATTCATCCTGTCAAGTTTCAAAGAGCTAGCAAAAACCGTGTTTGATTTAGAGTTCCAACTGCATGCATCCATATAGCAGAAAACAGAGTGAATCCTAAATATTAAAACGGTTACTGCAAACGAACGGTTTAACCTAGAAGAACGAAATTTGGTGAGCCAACTGGTATTGTTGCACTGATCATAACCTGAAACTATCATCAAGATTCGGTGAAAAAAATTTGGCTGAGGTTTCAGGATACTCATAGTTTTCTGGAAGCTTTCTACCCCGATCCATGGAAGTGATTTTTGCCAGTCTCTGCTTAGGGCTACATCAATAGGAAACAAACCATAGAGATAGAACTTGGAACTACTTCATTGTGTCAGGTTTCAAAGAGCTAGCACAAACTGTGTGTGATTTAGAGTTCCAACTGCATGTATCCATATAGCAGAAAACAGAGTGAATCCTAAATATTAAAACGGTTACTGCAAACGAACGGTTTAACCTAGAAGAACGAAATTTGGTGAGCCAACTGGTATTGTTGCACTGATCATAACCTGAAACTATCATCAAGATTGGGTGAAAAAAATTTGGCTGAGGTTTCAGGATACTCATAGTTTTCTGGAAGCTTTCTACCCCGATCCATGGAAGTGATTTTTGCCAGTCTCTGCTTAGGGCTACATCAATAGGAAACAAACCATAGAGATAGAACTTGGAACTACTTCATTGTGTCAGGTTTCAAAGAGCTAGCACAAACTGTGTGTGATTTAGAGTTCCAACTGCATGTATCCATATATCAGAAAACAGAGTGAAACCTAAATATTAAAACAGTTACTGCAAACGAACTGTTTAACCTAGAAGAACGAAATTCAGTGAGCCAAGTCGTAATGTTGTACTGATCATAACCTGAAAGTATCATCAAGATTGGGTAAAAAAATGTTGGCTGAGATTTCAAAAAACACATAGTTTTCTGGAAGCTGTCAACCCCGTTCCATGGAAGTGATTTTCGCCAGTCTCTGCTTAGGGCTACAGGAATAGGAACAAACCGTAGAGATACAACTTGTAACTACTTCATCGTGTCAAGTTTCAAAGAGCTAGCACAAACCGTGTTTGATTTAGAGTTCCAACTGCCTGTATCCATATAGCAGAAAACAGAGTGAAACCTAAATATTGAAACGGTTACTGCAAATGAACGATTATCTTAGAAAGAACGAAATTCAGTGAGCCAAGTCGGAATGTTGTACTGATCATAACCTATAGTATCGTCAAGATTGGGTAAAAAAATGTTGGCTGAGATTTCAAAAAACACATAGTTTTCTGGAAGCTTTCAACCCCGTTCCATGGAAGTGATTTTCGCCAGTCTCTGCTTAGGGCTACATGAATAGGTAAAAACTGTAGAGATACAACTTGTAACTACTTCATTGTGTCAAGTTTCAAAGAGCTAGCAAAAACCGTGTTTGATTTAGAGTTCCAACTGCCTGTATCCATATAGCAGAAAACAGAGTGAAACCTAAATATTGAAACGGTTACTGCAAACGAACGGTTTAACCTAGAAGAACAAAATTTTGTGAGTCAAATAGGATTGTTGCACTGATCATAAACGGAGAGTATCATCAAGATTGGGTGAAAAAATATTGGCTGAGATTTCAGGAAACTCATAGTGTTCTGGAAGCTTTCAACCCCATTCCATGAAAGTGATTTTCGCCAGTCTCTGCTTAGGGCTATAGCAATAGGAAATAAACCATACAGATAGAACATGGAGCTACTTCCTTGTGTCAAGTTTCAGAGAGCTAGCACAAACCATGTTTGATTTAGAGTTCCAAATGCATGTAGCCATATAGGAGAAAACAGAGTGAAACCTAAAAATTAAAACTGTTACTGCCAACGAACGCTTTAACCTAGAAGAACGAAATTTGGTGAGCCAAGTGGGAATCTGGTACTTATCATTACCTGAAAGTGTCATACCTGAAACTATCATCAAGATTGGGTGAAAACATTTTGGCAAAGATTTCAGGATACTCATAGTTTTCTGGAAGCTTTCTACCCCGATCCATGGAAGTGATTTTTGCCAGTCTCTGCTTAGGGCTACATCAATAGGAAACAAACCATAGAGATAGAACTTGGAACTACTTCATTGTGTCAAGTTTCAAAGAGCTAGCACAAACCGTGTTTGATTTAGAGTTCCAACTGCATGTATCCATATAGCAGAAAACAGAGTGAAACCTAAATATTAAAACGGTTACTGCAAACGAACGGTTTAACCTAGAAGAACGAAATTCAGTGAGCCAAGTCGTAATGTTGTACTGATCATAACCTGAAAGTATCATCAAGATTGGGTAAAAAAATGTAACCTGAAACTATCATCAAGATTGGGTGAAAACATTTTGGCAAAGATTTCAGGATACTCATAGTTTTCTGGAAGCTGTCAACCCCGTTCCATGGAAGTGATTTTCGCCAGTCTCTGCTTAGGGCTACATCAATAGGGAACAACCCGTAGAGATACAACTTGTAACTACTTCATCGTGTCAAGTTTCAAAGAGCTAGCACAAACCGTGTTTGATTTAGAGTTCCAACTGCATGTATCCATATAGCAGAAAACAGAGTGAAACCTAAATATTAAAACGGTTACTGCAAACGAACGGTTTAACCTAGAAGAACGAAATTTGGTGAGCCAAGTGGGATTGGTGCACTGATCATTACCTGAAAGTATCATCAAGATTGGGTGAAAAAATGTTGGCTGAGATTTCAGGAAACTCATAGTTTTCTGGAAGCTTTCAACCCCGTTCCATGAAAGTGATTTTCGCCAGTCTCTGCTTAGGGCTACATCAATAGGAAACAAACCATAGAGATAGAACTTGGAACTACTTCATTGTGTCAAGTTTCAAAGAGCTAGCACAAACCGTGTTTGATTTAGAGTTCCAACTGCATGTATCCATATAGCAGAAAACAGAGTGAAACCTAAATATTAAAACGGTTACTGCAAACGAACGGTTTAACCTAGAAGAACGAAATTTGGTGAGCCAAGTGGGATTGGTGCACTAATCATTACCTGAAATTACCCTCAAGATTGGGTGAAAAAATGTTTGCTGAAATTTCAGGAAACTCATAGATTTTTGGAAGCTTTCAACCCCTTTCCATGAAAGTGATTTTCGCCAGTCTCTGCTTAGGGCTACATCAATAGGAAACAAACCATAGAGATAGAACTTGGAACTACTTCATTGTGTCAAGTTTCAAAGAGCTAGCACAAACCGTGTTTGATTTAGAGTTACAACTGCAAGTATCCATATAACAGAAAACAGAGTGAAACCTAAATATTAAAACGGTTACTGCAAACGAATGGTTTAAACTAGAAGAACGAAATTTGGTGAGCCAAATGGGATTGGTGCTCTGATCATAACCTGAAAGTATCATCAACATTGGTTGAAAAAATGTTGGCTGAGATTTCAAAAAACTCATAGTTTTCTGGAAGCTTTCAACCCCATTTCATGAAAATGATTTTCGCCAGTCTCTTCTTAGGGCTACATCAATAGGAAACAAACCATAGAGATAGAACTTGGAACTACTTCATTGTGTCAAGTTTCAAGGTTTCAAGTTTCAATGAGCTAGCACAAACCGTGTGGGATTTAGAGTTCCAAATGAATGTATCCATATAGCAGAAAACAATGTGAAACCTAAATATAAAAAGTGTTACTGCAAACGAGTGTTTTAACATAGAAGAAGGAAATTTAGAGAGCCAAGTGGGATTGTTGTATTGATCATAACCTGAAATTATCATCAAGATTGGGTGAAAAAATGTTAGCTGAGATTTCTAAAAACTCATAGTTTTCTGGAAGCTTTCAACCCCGTTCCATTAAAGTGATTTTCGCCAGTCTCTGCTTAGGGCTACATCAATAGGAAACAAACCATAGAGAGAGAACTTGGAACTACTTCATTGTGTCAAGTTTCAAAGAGCTAGCACAAACCGTGTTTGATTTAGAGTTCCAACTGCATGTATCCATATAGCAGAAAACAGAGTGAAACCTAAATATTAAAACGGTTACTGCAAACGAACGGTTTAACCTAGAAGAACGAAATTTGGTGAGCCAAGTGGGATTGGTGCACTGATCATTACCTGAAAGTATCATCAAGATTGGGTGAAAAAATGTTGGCTGAGATTTCAGGAAACTCATAGTTTTCTGGAAGCTTTCAACCCCGTTCCATGAAAGTGATTTTCACCAGTCTCTGCTTAGGGCTACATCAATAGGAAACAAACCATAGAGATAGAAATTGGAACTACTTCATTGTGTCAAGTTTCAAAGAGCTAGCACAAACCGTGGGTGATTTAGATTTCCAACTGCATGTATCCATATACCAAAAATCAGAGTGAATCCTAAATATGAATACGGTTACTGGAAACGAACAGTTTAACCTAGAAGAATGAAATTTGGTGAGCCCGGTGGGATTGGTGCACTGATCATAAACTGAGAGTATCATCAAGATTGCGTGAAAAAATGTTGGCTGATATTTCAGGAAACTCATAGTTTTCTGGATGCTTTAAACCCCGTTCCATTGAAGTGATTTTCGCCAGTCTCTGCTTAGGGCTACATCAATAGGAAACAAACCATACAGATAGAACTTGGAAATACTTCATCGTGTCAAGTTTCAAAGAGGTAGCACAAACCGTGTTTGATTTAGAGTTCCAACTGCATGTATCCATGTAGCAGAAAACAGAGTGAATCCTAAATATTAAAACGGTTACTGCAAACGAACGGTTTAACCTAGAAGAACGAAATTTGGTGAGCCAGGTGGGATTGGTGCACTGATCATAACCTGAAAGTATCATCAAGATTGGGTGAAAAAATGTTTGCTGAGATTTCAGGAAACTCATAGTATTCTGAAAGCTTTGAACCCCGTTCCATTGAAGTGATTTTCGACAGTCTCTGCTTAGTGCTACATCAATAGGAAACAAACCATAGTGATAGAACATGGAACTACTTCATTGTGTCAACTTTCAAAGAGCTCGCACAAACCGTGTTTGATTTAGAGTTCCAACTGCATGTATCCATAATGCAGAAAACAGAGTGAAACCTAAATATTAAAACGGTTACTGCAAACGAACGGTTTAACCTAGAAGAATGAAGTTTGGTGATCCAAGTGGGATTTGTGCACTGATCATTACCAGAAAGTATCATCAAGA
>KZ296251.1:120251-140554 GCA_002406435.1 Spermophilus dauricus
TTGGTGAGCCAAGTGGGATTGGTGCACTAATCATTACCTGAAATTACCCTCAAGATTGGGTGAAAAAATGTTTGCTGAAATTTCAGGAAACTCATAGATTTTTGGAAGCTTTCAACCCCTTTCCATGAAAGTGATTTTCGCCAGTCTCTGTTTAGGGCTACATCAATAGGAAACAAACCATAGTGCTGAGATTTCAGGAAACTCGTAGTATTTTGGAAGCTTGGCAACTCCGTTCCATGAAAGTGATTTTCGCCAGTCTCTGTTTAGGGCTACATCAATAGGAAACAAACCATAAAGACAGAACTTGGAACTACTTCATTGTGTCAAGTTTCAAAAGCTAGCACAAACTGTGTTTGATTTAGAGTTACAACTGCAAGTATCCATATAACAGAAAACAGAGTGAAACCTAAATATTAAAACGGTTACTGCAAACGAACGGTTTAACCTAGAAGAACGAAATTTGGTGAGCCAGGTGGGATTGGTGCACTGATCATAACCTGAAAGTATCATCAAGATTGGGTGAAAAAATGTTTGCTGAGATTGCAGGAAACTCATAGATTTCTGGAAGCTTTCAACCCTGTTCCATGGAGGTGATTTTCACCAGTCTCTGCTTAGGGCTACATCAATAGGAAACAAACCATAGAGATAGAACTTGGAACTACTTCATTGTTTCAAGTTTCAATGAGCTAGCACAAACCGTGTGTGATTTAGAGTTCCAAATGAATGTATCCATATAGCAGAAAACAATGTGAAACCTAAATATAAAAAGTGTTACTGCAAACGAGTGTTTTAACATAGAAGAAGGAAATTTAGAGAGCCAAGTGGGATTGTTGTATTGATCATAACCTGAAATTATCATCAAGATTGGGTGAAAAAATGTTAGCTGAGATTTCTAAAAACTCATAGTTTTCTGGAAGCTTTCAACCCCGTTCCATTAAAGTGATTTTCGCCAGTCTCTGCTTAGGGCTACAACAATAGGAAACAAACCATAGAGAGAGAATTTGGTACTACTTCATTGTGTCAAGTCTCAAAGAGCTAGCACAAACTGTGTTTGATTTAGAGTTCCAAATGCATGTATCCATATAGCAGAAAACAGAGTGAAACCTAAATATTAAAAGTGTTTCTGCAAACAAACGGTTTAACTTAGAAGAACGAAATTTGGTGAGCGAAGTGGGATTGGTGCACTGATCATAACCTGAATGCATCATCAAGATTGGGTGAAAAAATGTTGGCGGAGATTTCAGGAAACACATAGTTTTCTGGAAGCTTTCAACCCGTTCCATGAAAGTGATTTTTGCCAGGCTCTGCTTAGAGCTACATCAATAGGAAACAAACCATAGAGATAGAATTGGAAGTACTTCATTGTGTCAAGTTTCAAAGAGCTAGCACAAACCGTGGGTGATTTAGATTTCCAACTGCATGTATCCATATACCAAAAATCAGAGTGAATCCTAAATATGAATACGGTTACTGGAAACGAACAGTTTAACCTAGAAGAATGATATTTGGTGAGCCCGGTGGGATTGGTGCACTGATCATAAACTGAGAGTATCATCAAGATTGCGTGAAAAAATGTTGGCTGATATTTCAGGAAACTCATAGTTTTCTGGATGCTTTAAACCCCGTTCCATTGAAGTGATTTTCGACAGTCTCTGCTTAGTGCTACATCAATAGGAAACAAACCATAGAGATAGAACATGGAACTACTTCATTGTGTCAAGTTTCAAAGAGCTCGCACAAACCGTGTTTGATTTAGAGTTCCAACTGCATGTATCCACATAGCAGAAAAACGAGTGAAACCTAAATATTAAAAGTGTTTCTGCAAACAAACGGTTTAACCTAGAAAAACGAAATTTGGTGAGCCAAGTGGGATTGGTGCAGTGATCATTACCTGAAAGTATCATCAAAATTGGGTGAATAAATGTTTACTGGGATTTCAGGAAACTCATAGTTTTCTGGAAGCTTTCAACACCGTTCTATGAAAGTGATTTTCGCCAGTCTTTGCTTAGCGCTACATCAATAGGAAACAAACCGTAGAGATAGAACTTGGAACTACTTCATTGTGTCAAGTTTCAAAGATCTCGCACAGACCGTGTTTGATTTAGAGTTAAAACTGCTTGTATCCATATAACAGAAAACAGAGTGAATCCTAAATATTAAAACGGTTACTGAAAACAAATGGTTTAACCTAGAAGAACGAAATTTGGTGAGCAAAGTGGGATTGGTGCACTGATCATAACCTGAAAGTATCAACAAGATTTGGTGAAAAAATGTTTGCTGAGATTTCAAAAAACTCATAGATTTCTGGAAGCTTTCAACCCCGTTCCATGGAGGTGATTTTCGCCAGTCTCTGCTTAGGGCTACATCAATAGGAAACAAACCATAGAGATAGAACTTGGAACTACTTCATTGTTTCAAGTTTCAACCAGCTGGCAGAAACCGTGTGTGATTTAGAGTTCCAAATGAATGTATCGATATAGCAGAAAACAGAGTGAAACCTAAATATTAAAAGTGTTACTGCAAACGAGTGTTTTAACATAGAAGAAGGAAATTTAGTGAGCCAAGTGGGATTGTTTTATTGATCATAACCTGAAATTATCATCAAGATTGGGAGAAAAAATATTAGCTGAGATTTCAAAAAACTCATAGTTTTCTGGAAGCTTTCAACCCCGTTCCATGGAAGTTATTTTCGCAAGTCTCTGCTTAGGGCTACATCAATAGGAAACAAACCATAGGGATACAACTTGGAACTACTTCATTGCGTCAAGTTTCAAAGAGCTAGCACAAACCATGTTTGATTTAGAGTTCCAACTTCATGTACCCATATAGCAGAAAACTGAGTGAAACCTAAATATTAAAACGGTTACGGAAAACGAACGGTTTCAGCTAGAAGAACGAAATTCAGTGAGCCAAGTGGGATTCGTGCACTGATCATAACCTGAAAGTATCATCAAGATTGGGTGAAAAAATGTTTACTGAGATTTCAGGAAACCCACAGTTTTCTGGAATCTTTCAACCCCATTCCATGAAAGTGATTTTCGCCAGTCTCTACTTAGGGCTACATCAATAGGAAACAAACCCTAGACATAGAACTTGGAACTACTTCATTGTGTCAAGTTGCAAAGAGCTAGCACAAACCGTGTTTCATTTAGAGTTCCAAATGCATGTATCCATATACCAGAAAACAGAGTGAAACCTATATACTTAAACCGTTACTGCAAACGAACGGTTTAACATAGAAGAACGAAATCTGGTAAGCCAAGTGGGATTGGTGCACTGATCATAACATGAAAGTATCATCAAGATTGGGTGAAAAAATGCTGGCTGAGATTTCAGGAAACTCATAGTTTTCTGGAAGCTTTCAACCCTTTCCATTAAAGTGATTTTCGCCAGTCTCTGCTTAGGGCTATAGCAATAGGAAATAAACCATACAGATAGAACTCGAAACTACTTCATTGTTTCAAGTTTCAAAGAGCTAGTGCAAACCGTGTTTCATTTAGAGTTCCAACTGCATGTATCCTTATAGCAGAAAACAGAGTGAAATCTAAATATTAAAACGATTACTGTAAACGAACGGTTTCACCTAGAAGAACGAAATTTGGTGAGCCAAGTGGGATTGGAGCCCTGATCATATCCTGAAAGTATCATCAAGATTGGGTGAAAAAATGCTTGCTGAGATATCAGGAAACACATAGTTTAGTGGAAGTTTTCAACCCCGTTCATTGGAGGTGATTTTTGCCAATCTCTGCTTAGGGTTACATCAATGGGAAACAAACCGTAGAGATAGAACTTGGAACTACTTCACTGTGTCAAGTTTCAAAGAGCTAGCACAAGCCGTGATTCATTTAGAGTTCCAACTGCATGTATCCATATAGCAGAAAACAGAGTGAAACCTAAATATTAAAACTCTTACTGCAAATGAACAGTTTAACTTAGAAGAACGAAATTTGGTGAGCCAAGAGCGATTGGTGCACTGACCATTACATAAATGTATCATCAAGATTGGGTGAAAAAATATTGGCTGAGATTTCAGGAAACTCAAGATTTGCTTCCAAAAACCTCCCTTTGAGCCTGAGTTTACAAGAGGTTCAGATCTCCTGAGTTTCACTTTGACTGTCAAGCTGAAACAGAACAAAGAGAAACTCAAAGCAAAACCCACTTTAGACACTTTGAGTTTCACCTGGTGTCTACCTGAAAGAACTACCCAATGTTCCCTTGAAACTTAGCCCAGGTTTGCATGCAATTCAACTGAAATCCAGTTCAGCGTTGCTGAAAGATTTGCAAATCTCCATGAAATGCATTGTGAACCTAGTGTGGCCTTTAGATATCTGAAAAAGTTTGCCAAAGTTTCCAACAAACTTAAATACAACTATTAGGACCTGGTGAAGAATCTCCATGTTATATTTGAAATTATAAGTCACCTCCAGGAAGTCTATGAGTCACCTACAATTGGCCTCAGAAGATGAGTTACCTCTGCTTTGTGATATTATGGGTTTTCATCTCTGCGTACTCTTACAGAGGGAAGATCCTGGCTAGAATCTTGATGAGAAGGTAGGAGACTCTCATTACTTGAAGCTTCCACCTCACCACTGCATACAGTGAACCCTATCATCCTGGATACATGGGTGAGCACTTGCAAGAAAGTGGCCCTGGGAATCTACACATTGAGAAACATTGGTAAACAGTTGAGATAATCCAGTATCTTGGTCCAACACAATGGGTTGGAGCAACCTGTCACATAAGACAGACTTCCACTTTTTCTAATAAAGATAAAACTGCACTTATTCTTTTCTTCATTCCTTAGGCAGTTTCCTTGGGTCTCCTCTCTGCCTTCCCCTCCACCCTCTCCGCTCACCACAAAGCCTACTTGTGTCCTCTGATAATCTTCATCCCCTCTCCCTTCTCTAACCACTTGCTGTCTTCGCCTTCCAGCCACTCCTCCCTTCCTTTACTTTGAATGGCCTGCCCCTCCATCCTTTCTTCATTCACTTCTTTTCTGAAGCTTCCTAACATGACTTTTCTTCTCCAGCTTCTGATAGTACCTACCCTCCACTGGTGCTTCAGTGGGGTATTGGATTTCTCTTCCACCACTCTGTGCCTGTGCCAGGCTACCTACTCTGTGTCCTGTGTCCCTTGTTATCCAAGCTGGCATTCTGGGACCTCCTCAAGAGGTGCAGTCCTCAGAGCCTGAGAGTGGAGACAACAAGCATGGATGATGGAATAACTCTCTTCCATCAATTCAGAAACAAAACAAGAGAAAGTAATATATAGAGAGCAGGGGAGGGAGGGAATAATATGATATATAGGTTTGGTAGTCAATAGATCTAGTTTGAATATCATCTCTTCCATTGTGAACTTCAATGCTCACCTACCCCTCACCAGTGAAACAGGGACACAAGTAACTAGCAAAATGTTAAAGGAATAAATGAAATAATGTACATCCTAGGGTCTCGGCTCATGTCAATTCTTTGCCCTTAAGAATTCATTAAAAGAAGATTCTATAGCTTACATCACAGGCTTAGACTTGGATGGTTTAGTGGGAAATTAGGAAAAAATGCTTATTTTTAGCTCATTCAATCACTAAGCCTGTCTAAGCAATATGGTGTTTTTTTGTTTGTTTGTTTGGTTGGTTGTTTTTTTTTTACTGAGGCACAAAGGACCTTGACTCAAGAAAATCCCTTTTTAAAAAAACTTGGGATACATATTCCAAAATGCTCATTTTGCTAGAGTCCATTCTACTTGATTTTAATTAGAATACTTGTCTAGAGAATAAGGATCTTACAATAAATAATACACCCATTACCCACATCTGTTCATTACTTAGCAAATAAAAGCATTCACTATAAATATTACCTGAAAAGAAAGCCAAGTTAAAACTTAACAGTGTTTGGGCTGGGACAGTAGCTCAGTGGCAGTATGTTTGCCTGGCATGCACAAGGTTCTGGCTTCAATCCCCAACACTGGGGTTGGGGGAATACTGTTTATAATTGTAAACATAGTTTAATGGCATCATAATCATTTTTATTAACAAGCACATATTAAAATTACAAGGCTTTGGCTCGGTTTAGGGTTGAAGTCACAAAGACATAAGTAAGAAATGTTGAGTGCTGTTTCTGACTAAGTCAGATGAAAAACTACTCTTGACTTGACAAGGGTCTTAATCTCTCTTCCATTCACCAACACATACAGCTTTTGAAATTTTATTTTTCTGTGAGTGTGGGCCCTTTAAGATAAGGCAGATTCCTCATGGACTTCACAATATCTTTCATGTAGTTTTTATCTCTTTTGGCCAACACATATACCCACTAAATAATAACTGGAGAAAATATACTTATTACTGAATTTTTATTGCATCTAAGTATTTGAACTTAAGCAAGATCAAAATGTCTGAATCAAAAATGAAGACTCTGTCAATCATACTATTTTTTGTTGAATTTTACACGGACATTATATTTATTTATGTATTTTTTGTGCTGGGAATCCAATCCCGGCCTTTCACATGCTAGGTGTGCACTCTACCATTTAGCTATACCCTCATCCTCAAGGACTTTATATTTAGCACAGTGAAACAAGATGGGTAAGTGTTTGGTGTCAAGTGGACCACACTTTCATATTAAATGTCTGTTAGGTTTAATTTTATGTAAAAATGAACTATACAGTATCACTTGAGGAAGTCTAGATGAATTGTAACAATTAAGTAGAATTTATAGTATGAAACCATGAAGAAAAATGCAGTATGTGAAAAGAGAAAAAGTCTTTGATCTCTATTACCATATATAGGGCTTGATAAATTATTGTTGAATGAATGAGTCTCGTGAGAAATCAATAGCCAAACCATTCTGCCAAAGAGGCAAGGCTGACCTAGCAACTGAGAGAGAAGAGGTGAGCTGGAGATAAGGCTTTGCCCTCCCTGAAGCAGGATTGGCAACTCCAACATGGAGCCCACAAGAGGACATTCAGAGAAATCACAGGGAAGGTGAAACAGAGGAGACCCAGCAAAGTGAACTCAAGCTGGAGTCTGCTAGAATTATCTACATGTAAGAAAGGAAGAGACCACAAGCAGATGCAAAGTATAAAGGGGTAGGTAGGCATAGGAGCAGGGTTGTAAATGTGAGAGTAAATCAAAAGTTAAGAGTTAGGATGGAACTGAGTTTTCATAAAAAGAAGGCAAGCAAAGAAGGGCAGAAGGATTGCTTCATTTGGTGCTTTAAGCCTTAGTCCTTTAGTATTCTAAGAAGTAGTTTCTACAGATGTTCAAATCCCAACAATCCCATTGTAAGTTGAAAATACTGTAAGCAAACAATGCGCTTAGCACCCCTGCCCTACTGAACCTCCCCTTAGTAACACAGAACACTGTAGAGTATCAGTGTTCACCTCCATAATCTCAGAACTGGCAGGGAGATGCAGCTCATTGCTGTTGTGGCATCTCAACATAGCATTATACCACATATCACTAGACTGGGAAAAGATTAAAATTCAAAACTAGAAGGATTATTTTTACTGAATGCATATGGCTTCCGCAGCATTGTGAAGTCTAAATACCATAAGTCAACTATTGTAAGTCAGTTACCTATAGGTATTTTGGATTTACAAGTTGCCACAGAATTGCTTAAAGGGAAATAAATAATAGAGGGGCAAGGTCAGGGTGGAAGGTTGAAAGTAAAGGAATGGAGAGAAGATGTGAGAAAAGAAAGTAGAGGAAGACAATATGAAGGGAAAAGGAAATAGACACAGGAAAGTAAAAGTGGAAAATGAAGTCAGAAAGGTGGAAGGAATAAATTTCCCAAGGATTAGAAGGAATCATGATCATTTCTCCACTCGTTTTACGGAACACGACAGTCGGTTTGCTCATGAATTCACACCAGTTTCCCAATGTATCTAGCCAGGCATCTTTGAGGTTTTTAGTTTTAGCATAGAAATGGCTCCAGCCTCAGAAGATAGCTCTGAAATAAATATGAGTGATGTTTCATTATAACCACAAATCCGTAAGAGTGAAATTCAAAGAGGAAAATGAAAATATTATGTTTTTGTTTTAAAAAGTTTGACCTGAGGTCTTTACCCAGTCATGATTCATTTTACCCAGCAAGCAAAGTTAGGGTACCCCTGTCATGAGTCAAAATCTTTTCTTGTGGATTTCTTTGTTTTGAATATTTTATTTCTTGGTTTGTTTAAAAAAAATATTAATGCCAGGCGACATAGCCAATGTAAAAATAAGAAGTAATCACCACAGAGTAAGATTGAGCACAGGGCTGGGGATGTGGCTCAAGCGGTAGCGTGCTCGTCTGGCGTGCGTGCGGCCCGGGTTCGATCCTCAGCACCACATACCAAAAAAGATGTTGTGTCCGCCGAGAACTAAAAAATAAATATTAAAAATTCAAAAAAAAAAAAAAAAAAAGATTGGGTGAAAAAATGTTGGCTGAGATTTCAAGAAATTCATACTTTTCTGCAAGCTTTCAACCCCGTTCCATGAAAGTAATTTTGGCCTGTCTCTGCTTAGAGATATAGTAAAAGTAATAAACCATACAGATAGAACTTAAACAAAAGTTTAAACCTACAAGAACGAAATTTGGTGAGCCAAGTGCGACTGGTGCACTGATCATTACCTGAAATTATCATCAAGATTGGGTGAAAAATCTTTGCTGAGATTTCAGGTAATTCATAGTTTCCGTGAAGCTTTCAACAACTTTCCGTGAAAGTGATTTTCGCCAGACTCTGCTTAGGGCTACATCAATAGGAAACAAACCATAGAGATAGATCTTGGAAGTACTTCATTGTGTCAAGTATCAAAGAGCTAGCACAAACTGTGTGTGATTTAGAGTTCCAACTGCATGTATCCATATAGCAGAAAACAGAGTGAATCCTAAATATTAAAACGGTTACTGCAAACGAACGGTTTAACCTAGAAGAACGAAATTTGGTGAGCCATGTGGGATTGTTGTACTGATCATAACTGAAAGTATCATCAAGATTGGTTGAAAAAATGTTGGCTGAGATTTCAAAAAACTCATAGTTTTCTGGAAGCTTTCAACCACGTTCCAATGAAGTGATTTTCACCCGTCTCTGTTTAGGGCTACATAAATAGGAAACAAACCATAGAGACACAACTAGTAACTACTTCATTGTTTCAAGTTTCAAAGAGCTAGCAAAACCGTGTTTGATTTAGAGTTCCAACTGCATGTATCCATATAGCAGAAAACAGAGTGAAACCTAAATATTCAAACGGTTACTGCAAACGAATGGTTTAACCTAGAAGAACGAAATTTTGTGAGCCAAGTGGGAACGTTGCACTCATCATTACCTGAAAGTATCATCAAGATTGGCTGAAAAAATGTTGGCTGAGATTTCAAAAAACTAATAGTTTTCTGGAAGCTTTCAACCCTGTTCCATGAAAGTGATATTCGACAGTCTCTGCTTAGGGCTACATCAAGAGGAAACAAACCATAGAGATAGAACATGGAACTACTTCATTGTGTCAAGTTTCAAAGAGCTAGCACAAACCGTGTTTGATTTAGAGTTCCAATTGCATGTATCCATATATCAGAAAACAGAGTGAAACCTAACTATTAAAACGGTTACTGCAAACGAATGGTTTAACCTAGAAAAACGAAACTTGGTGAGCCATGTGGAAATGTTGCACTGATCATAACCTGAAAGTACCATCAAGATTGGGTGAAAATTTTTGGCTGAGATTTCAGGAAACACATAGTTTTCTGGAAGCTTTCTACTCCGTTCCTTGGAAGTGATTTTCTCCAGTCTCTGCTTAGGGCTACATCAATAGGATACAAACTGTAGAGATAGAACTTGGAACTACTTCATCGTGTCAAGTTTCAAAGAACTAGCACAAACTGTTTGTGATTTAGAGTTTCAACTGCATGTATCCATATAGAAGAAAACAGAGTGAAACCTAAATATTAAAACGGTTACTGCAAACGAATGGTTTAACCTAGAAGAACGAAATTTTGTGAGCCAAGTGGGAACGTTGCACTCATCATTACCTGAAAGTATCATCAAGATTGGCTGAAAAAATGTTGGCTGAGATTTCAAAAAACTAATAGTTTTCTGGAAGCTTTCAACCCTGTTCCATGAAAGTGATATTCGACAGTCTCTGCTTAGGGCTACATCAAGAGGAAACAAACCATAGAGATAGAACATGGAACTACTTCATTGTGTCAAGTTTCAAAGAGCTAGCACAAACCGTGTTTGATTTAGAGTTCCAATTGCATGTATCCATATATCAGAAAACAGAGTGAAACCTAACTATTAAAACGGTTACTGCAAACGAATGGTTTAACCTAGAAAAACGAAACTTGGTGAGCCATGTGGAAATGTTGCACTGATCATAACCTGAAAGTACCATCAAGATTGGGTGAAAATTTTTGGCTGAGATTTCAGGAAACACATAGTTTTCTGGAAGCTTTCAACCACGTTCCAATGAAGTGATTTTCTCCAGTCTCTGCTTAGGGCTACATCAATAGGATACAAACTGTAGAGATAGAACTTGGAACTACTTCATCGTGTCAAGTTTCAAAGAACTAGCACAAACTGTTTGTGATTTAGAGTTTCAACTGCATGTATCCATATAGAAGAAAACAGAGTGAAACCTAAATATTAAAATTGTTACTGCAAAAGAACGGTTTAACCTAGAAGAACGAAATTTGGTGAGCCAAGGAAGGTTGGTGCACTGATCATAACCTGAAAGTATCATCAAGTTTGGGTGAAAAAATGTTGGCTGTCATTTCAGGAAAATCATACTTTTCTGGAAGCTTTCAACCCCTTTCCATGAAAGTGATTTTGGCCAGTCTCTGCTTAGGGTTATAGCATAGGAAATAAACCATACAGATAGAACGTGGAAGTACTTCATTTCGTCAAGTTTCAAAGAGCTAGCACAAACCGTGATTGGTTTAGAGTTCCATCTGCTTGTATCCATATAGCTGAAAACAGAGTGAAACCTAAATATTAAAACGGTTACTGCAAATGAACGGTTTAACCTAGAAGAACGAAAATTGGTGAGTCAAGTGTGACTGTTGCACTTATCATAACCTGAAAGTATCAACAAGATTGGGTGAAAAAATGTTTGCAGTGATTTCAGGAAACTCATAGTTTTCTGGAAGCTTTCAACCCCTTTCGATGAGTGATTTTTGCCAGTCTCTGCTTAGGGCTGCATCAATAGGAAAGAAACATAGAGATAGAACTTGGAATTACTTCTTTTTTTCAAGTTTCAAAGAGCTAGCACAAACCGTGTTTGATTTAGAGTTCCAAATGCATATATCCATACAGCAGAAAACAGAGTGAAACCTAACTATTAAAACGGTTACTGCAAACGAATGGTTTAACCTAGAAGAACGAAATTTTGTGAGCCAAGTGGGAATGTTGCACTGATCATAACCTGAAAGTATCATTAAGATTGGGTGAAAAAATGTTGGCTGAGATTTCAGGAAACTCATACTTTTCTTGAAGATTTCTACCCCGTTCACTGGAAGTGATTTTCGCCATCTTTGCTTAGGGCTACATCAATAGGAAATATATTATAGAGATAGAACTTGGAACTACTTCATTGTGTCAAGTTTCAAAGAGCTACCACAAACCGTGTTTGATTTAGAGTTCCAACTGCATGTATCCATATAGCAGAAAACAGAGTGAAATATTAAAATGGTTACTGCAAACGAACGGTGTAACCTAGAAGAAAGAAATTGGCTGTGCCAAGTGGGATTCATGCACTGATCATTACCTGAAAGTTCATCAATATTGGGTGAAAAAATGTTGGCTGAGATTTCAGGAAACTCATCGTTTTCGGGAAGCTTTCAACCCCGTTCCATGAAAGTGATTTTCGCCAGTCTCTGCTTAGGGCTACATCAATAGGAAACAAACCATAGACATAGAACTTTTAGTTACTTCATTGTGTCAAGTTTCAAAGAGCTAGCACAAACCGTGTTTGATTTAGACTTCCAACTGCATGTATCCATATGGCAGGAAACAGAGTGAAACCTAAATATTCAAACGGTTACTGCAAACGAATGGTTTAACCTAGAGGAACGAAGTTTGGTGAGTCAAGTGGGATTGGTGCACTGATCATAACCTGAAAGTATCATCAAGATTGGGTGAAAAAATGTTTGCTGTCATTTCAGGAAAATCATACTTTTCTGGAAGCTTTCAACCCCGTTCTATGAAAGTGATTTTCGCCAGTCTCTGCTTAGGGCTACATCAATAGGAAACAAACCATAGACATAGAAGTTTTAGTTACTTCATTGTGTCAAGTTTCAAAGAGCTAGCACAAACCGTGTTTGATTTAGACTTCCAACTGCATGTATCCATATGGCAGGAAACAGAGTGAAACCTAAATATTCAAACGGTTACTGCAAACGAATGGTTTAACCTAGAGGAACGAAATTTGGTGAGTCAAGTGGGATTGGTGCACTGATCATAACCTGAAAGTATCATCAAGATTGGGTGAAAAAATGTTTGCAGTGATTTCAGGAATCTCATAGTTTTCTGGAAGCTTTCAACCCCTTTCCATGAAAGTGATTTTGGCAAGTCTCTGCTTAGAATTATAACGATAGGAAATAAACCATACAGATAGAACTTGGAAGTACTTCATTGTCTCAAGTTTCAAAGAGCTAGCACAAACCGTGTTTGATTTAGAGTTCCATCTGCTTGTATTCATATAGCAGGAAACAGAGTGAAATCTAAATATTCAAACGGTTACTGCAAACGAACGGTTTGTTTAACCTAGAAGAACGAAATTTTGTGAGCCAAGTGGGAATGTTGCACTGATCATAACCTGAAAGTATCATCAAGATTGGGTGAAAAAATGTTGGCTGAGATTTCAGGAATCTCATAGTTTTCTGGAAGCTTTCAACCCCTTTCCATGAAAGTGGTTTTGGCAAGTCTCTGCTTAGAATTATAACGATAGGAAATAAACCATACAGATAGAACTTGGAAGTACTTCATTGTCTCAAGTTTCAAAGAGCTAGCACAAACCGTGTTTGATTTAGAGTTCCATCTGCTTGTATTCATATAGCAGGAAACAGAGTGAAATCTAAATATTCAAACGGTTACTGCAAACGAACGGTTTAACCTAGAAGAACAAAATTTGGTGAGCCAAGTGGGATTTGTGCACTGATCATAACCTGAAAGTATTATCTAGATTGGGTGAAAAACTGTTGGCTGAGATTTCAGGAAACTCATCGTTTTCTGGAAGCTTTCAATACCGTTCCATGTAAGTGATTTTCGCCAGTCTCTGCTTAGGGCTACATCAATAGGAAACAAACCGTAGAGACAGAACTTGGAACTACTTCATTGTGTCAAGTTTCAAAGTGCTAGCACAAACCGTGTTTGATTTAGAGATACAACATCATGTATCCATATAGCAGAAAACAGAGTGAAACCTACATATTAATATGGTTACTGCAAATGAAAGGTATAACCTAGAAGAATGAAATTTGGGGAGCCAAGTGGGATTGGTGCACTGATGATTACCTGAAAGTATCATCAAGATTGGGTGAAAAAATGTTTGCTGATATTTCCGGAAACTAATAGTTTTCTGCAAGCTTTTATCCCCTTTCCCGGAAAGTGATTTTTGCCAGTCTCTGCTAAGGGCTACATCAATAGAAAACAAACCATAGATATAGAACTTGGAACTACTTCATTGTGTCAAGTTTCAAAGAGCTAGCACAAACCATGTTTGATTTAGAGTTACAACTGCATGTATCCATATAACAGAAAACAGAGTAAAACCTAAATATTAAAACGGTTACTGCAAACGAATGGTTTAACCAGAAGAATGAAATTTGGGGAGCCAAGTGGGACTGGTGCATTGATCATTACGTGAAAGTATCATCAAGATGGGTGAAAAAATTTTTGCTGATATTTCAGGAAACTCATAGTTTTCTGGATGCTTTCAAACCCTTTCCATGAAAGTGATTTTCGCCAGTCTCTGCTTAGTGCTAGATCAATAGAAAACAAACCATATAGATAGAACTTGGAATTACTTCATTGTGTCAATTTTCAAAGAACTAGCACAAACCGTGTTTGATTTACAGATATAACTGCATGTATCCCTATAGCAGAAAATAGAGTGAAACCTAAATATTGAAATGGTGACTGCAAACGAACATTTTAATCTAGAAGAATGAAATTTGGTGAGCCAAGTGGGTTGGGGGCACTGATCATTACCTGAAAGTATCATCAAGATTGGGTGAAAAAATGTTTGCTGAGATATCCAGAAACTCATAGTTTTGCGGAAGCTTCAACCCTGTTCCATGAAAGTGAATTCCGCCAGTCTCTTTAGGGCTATAGCAATAGGAAATAAACCACAGAGACAGAACTTGGAACTACTTCATTGTGTCAAGTTTCAAAGAGCTAGCACAAAGCGTGTTTGATTTAGAGTTACAACTGCATGTATCCATATAGCAGAATACAGAGTTAAACTTAAATATTGAAACGGTTACTGCAAACGAACAGTTTACCCTAGAAGAACGAAATTTGGTGAGCCAAGTGGGATTAGTGCACTGATCATTACCTGAAAGTAGCATCAAGATTGGGTTAAAAAATGTTTGCTGAGATTTCCGGAAACTCATAGCTTTCTGGAAGCTTTCAACCCCTTTCCATGAAAGTGATTTTCTCCATTCTCTGCTTAGGGCTACATCAATAGAAAACAAACCATAGAGATAGAACTTGGAACTACTTCATTTTTTCAAGTTTCAAAAAGCAAGCACAAACCGTGTTTGACTTACAGTTACAACTGCATGTATCCATACAGAAGAAAATAGAGTGAAACCTAAATATTAAAACGGTAACTGCAAGTGAATGGTTTAACCTAGAAGAACGAAATTTGGTGAACCTACTGGGATTCGTGCACTGATGATTATCTGAAACTATCATCAAGTTTGGGTGAAATTAAGTTTGCTGAGATTTTAGGAAACTCATAGTTTTCTGAAAGCTTTCAACCCCTTTCAATGAAAGTGATTTCGCCAGTCTCTACTTAGTGCTATAGCTATAGTAAATAAACCATTCAGATAGAACTTGGAACTACTTCATTGTGTCAAGTTTCAAAGAGCTAGCTCAAACTGTGTTTGATTTAGAGTTACAACTGCTTGTATCCATATAGCAGAAAACAGAGTGAAACCTAAATATTAAAATGGTTGTTGCAAACGAACGGTTTAACCTAGAAGAATGAAATTTGGGGAGCCAAGTGGGACTCGTGCACTGATCATTACCTAAAAGTATCATAAAGATTGGGAGAAAAAATGTTTGCTGAGATTTCAGGAAACTCATAGTTTTATGGAAGCTTTCAACCCCTTTCCATGAAAGTGATTTTCGCCAGTCTCTTCTTAGGGCTACATGAATAGGAAACAAACCATAGAGACAGAACTTGGAACGACTTCATTATGTCAAGTTTCAAAGAGCTAGCACAAACCGTGTTTGATTTAGAGTTACAAATGCATCAATCCATATAGCAGAAAACAGAATGAAACCTAAATATTAAAACGATTACTGCAAACGAACGGTTTCACCTAAAAGAACAATATTTGGGGAGCCAAGTTGGATTTGTGCACTGATCATTACTAGAAAGTTTCATCAAGATTGGGTGAAAAAATGTGTGCTGAGATTTCAGGAAATTAAGAGTTTTCTGGAAGCCTTCAAACCCTTTCCATGAAAGTGATTTTTGCCATTCACTGCTTAGGGCTACATCAATAGAAAACAATCCATAGACACAGAACTTGGAACGACTTCATTGTGTCAAGTTTCAAAGAGCTAGCACAAACCGTGTTTCATTTATAGTACAAATGCATTTATCCATATAGCAGAAAACAGAGTGAAACCTACATATTAAAACGGTTACTGCAAACGAACGGTTTAACCTAGAAAAATGAAATTTGGTGTGCCAAGTGGGATTCGGGCACTGATCATTACCTGAAAGTATCATCAAGATTGGGTGAAAAAATATATGTTGAATTTCAGAAAACTCATAGTTTTCTGAAAGCTTTCAACACCTTTCCATGAAAGTGATTTTCGCCAGTCTTTGCTTAGGGCTACATCAATAGAAAACAAACCATAGAGACAGAACATGGAACTACTTCATTGTGTCAAGTTTAAAAGAGCTAGTACATACCGTGTTTGATTTACAGTTAAAACTGCATGTATCCATATAGCAGAAAATAGAGTGAAACCTAAATATTAAATCGGTTACTGCAAATGAACGGTTTAACCTAGAAGAATGACATTTGGTGAACCAAGTGGTATTGGTGCACTGATCACTACCTGAAAGTATCATCAAGTTTGGGTGAAAGAATATTGGTTAAGATTGTAGGAAACTCATAGTTTTCTGAAAGCTTTCAACCCCTTTTCATGAAAGTGATTTTCGGCAGTCTCTGCTTGGGCTGGAACAATAGGAAATAAACCTTACAGATAGAACTTGGAACTACTCCATTGTGTCAAGTTTCAAAGACCTAGCAGTAACAGTGTTTGATTTACAGTTACACCTGCATGTATCCATATACCAGAAAACAGTGAAACCTAAATAATAAAACGGTTACTGCAAACGAATGGTTTAACCTTGACGAACTTAATTTGGTGAGCCAAGTTGGATTGGTGCAGTGATCATTACCTGAAAGTATCATCAAGTCTGGGTAAAAAAATGTTTGCTGAGATTTCAGGAAACTCATAGTTTTTTGGATGCTTTCAACCCCTTTTTATGAAAGTGATTTTCTCCAGTCTCTGCTTAGGGCCATAGCAATAGGAAACAAACCATAGAGATAGAACTTGGAACTACTTCATAATGTCAAGTTTCAAAGAGCTAGCACAAACCGTGTTTGATTTAGCGTTACAAATGCATGTATCCATATAGCAGAAAACAGAGTGAAACCTAAATATTAAAATGGTTACTGCAAACGAAAGGTTGAACCTAGAGCACAATTCACAATAGCTAGGCTGTGGTACCAATCTAGATTTCCCTCAATAGATGAATGGATAAAAAAAATTTGGCATCTATACACAATGGAGTATTATGCAGCACTAAGAAATGACAAAATCATAGAATTTGCAGGGAAATGGATGGCATTAGAGCAGATTATGTTAAGCGAAGCTAGCCAAGCCCTAAAAAACAAATACCAAATGTCTGCTTTAATATAAAGAGAGCAACTAAGAACAGATCAGGAAGGAAGAGCATGAGGAAAAGACTACAGTAAACAAAGACGAATGGGGGGAGAGAAAGGGAGAGAGAAGGGAAAGCATATGGAAATGGTAGGAGACCTTCAATGATACATAAAATTATAAGAGGTTATGAGGGGCAAGGGGGAGGAAAAAAAAGGGAGAGAATTGAACAACAACAGGGGAGGTAGAGAGGGAAGATGGGAGGGGAGGGGAGGGGAGGGGGGATAGTAGGGGATAGGAAAGATAGCAGAATACAACAGTCACTAATATGGCATTATGTAAAAATGTTAATATGTAACAGATGTGATTCTGCAATCTGTATTTGGGGTGAAAATGAGAGTTCAAATCATAATTTGAGTCAAATGTATGAAAGATGATATATCATGAACTATGTAATGCTTTAAATAATCAATAAAAAAAAGAAAAAGAAATTTGGTGAGCCGAGTGGGATTGGTGTACTGATCATTACCTGAAAGTATCATCAAGATTGGGTGAAAAAATGTTTGCTGTGATTTCCGGAAACTCATAGTTTTCTGGAGTTTGAACCCTGTTCCATGAAAGTGATTTTCGGCAGTCTCTGCTTAGGGCTATAGCAATATGAAATAAACCATACAGATAGAACTTGGAAGTACTTCATTGTATCAAGTTACAAAGCACTAGCACTAACCGTGTTTGATTTAGAATTACAATTGCATGTATGAATATACCAGAAAACCTAAATATTAAAACGGTTACTGCAAAGGAATGGTTTAACCTAGAAGAACGAAATATGGTGAGCCTAATGGGATTGGTGCACTGATCATTACCTGAAAGTATCATCAAGAGTGGGTGAAAAAAATGTTTGTTGAGATTTCAGGAACCTCATAGTTTTCTGAAAGCTTTCAACCCCTTTCCATGAAAGTGATTTTCGCAAGTCTCTGCTTAGGGCTATAGTCATAGGAGATAAACCATACAGATAGAACTGGAACTACTGCATTGTGTCAAGTTTCAAAGAGCTAGCACAAACCGCGTTTGATTTAGTGTTACAACTGCATGTATCCATATATCAGAAAAGAGAGTGAAACATAAATATTAAAATGGTTACTGCAAAGGAACTGTTTAAACTAGAAGAGCGAAATTTGGTGAGCCAAGTGGGATTGGTGCACTGATCATTACCTGAAAGTATCATCAAGATTGCGTGAAAAAATTTTGGTTGAGATTTCAGGAAATTCATAGTTTTCTGAAAGCTTTCAACCCCTTTCCATGAAAGTGATTTTCGCCAGTCTCTGCTTAGGGCTAGATCAATAGAAAACAAACCATACAGAGAGAACATGGAACTATTTCATTGTGTCATGTTTCAAAGAGCTAGCACAAACCGTGATTGATTGTGAGTAACAACTGCATGTATCCATATAGCAGAAAACAGAGTGAAACCTAAATATTAAAACGTTTACTGCAAGCGAACGGTTTCACCTAGAAGAATGAAATTTGAGGAGCCAAGTGGGATTGGTGCACTGATCATTACCTGAAAGTATCATCAAGATTGGGTGAAAAAATGTTTGCTGAGATTTCAGGAAACTCATAGTTTTCTGGAAGCTTTCAAACCCTTTCCATGAAAGTGATTTTCGCCAGTCTCTGCTTAGGGCTACATCAGTAGGAAACAAACCATAGAGACAGAACTTGGAACAAGTTTGTTGTGTCAAGTTTCAAAGGGCTAGCACAAACCGTGTTTGATTTAGAGTTACAACTGCCTGTATCCATATACCAGAAAATAGACTGAAACCTAAATATTAAAACGCTTACTGAGAAAAAGATCCAACATGGCCCCCGGCGAGGAAGCATCGATTTCAATGTCTCCACATTAAAGGGAGCAGAAAGACCCATTGAAACAGCGGCATTCTACCTACTGAGGAACTTCTAGCAAAATTCCGTCAAGAGGGGACCTGCCGGGAATTGGTAGGTTTATTAGAATTGTCAGTTTGTCCTAGACAAGTGGATTGTGGCCAGCCACTCGGGCGGGAGGTCCATTCCCGCAGACTTCCCGCAGACACCACCCACTTCAGAAAGCGGCCTGCGGTCCCGATCGGCGAGGCCCGCCCGAACCCCCCCATCTAACCGCACCGGGAGGCCTCGCTCTCGCTCAGCGAATGGCCACTCCACCCGCCTGTATCTTAGCCACGCGGCCGCAGCTGTCCAGCGCTTCAGGCAACCCCGGTCGGCCCGGCGCAGCGATAAGTGTTCCTGCCTGGCCCAGCAGATGGCCGGTGCCCTCCCGGCTTGGCTAACAGCCCCGGCAACCCTACAAACGGCTCCCCTCCCTGAGACAGCATGAAGGGAATCTAACCAACCCTTTACGAAATAGCGAACTGGGAACTCAAACCAGAGATTGTGTCAGACCAGAGACAAGCGAGATCCACCCCTCCCTTCGGACACTCCAGCAAGGAGCCAGGGGCCCGCCATAGCAAAGAGGGGAAGTCACCAAAGTTCGGCCAAAGAGATTCCTTCCCAGCGGAATCTACTTTAGCAGGTGTGTGATTCACACCCACACCAAATATAAACAACCAGGGAACTCCAAAATCTCTCCGTGGGCGTGACTGTAAGGGCCAAGGGACTCTCGACCGCCAACTCCCCCTACTGCCAGTGACAAGGGACGGACTGCAGGGGCAGAGGGAAGCAGAGAAGACTCCCCATCCCCAAATCCCCCAACCGCAAACTGAGAGGGTGTGACGGTAGGGGCGGAGGGAAACAGAGGACACTGCAGACCCCCAACTCCTCCTACCGCCAGCAGTGTCGTTGTGACTGTAGGGGCTGAGGGAAGTAGAGGGGATCCTCAAACCCCAACTCCTATTACCACCAGCGGCGACACCAATGGTCTTAGCTGCCAGATTCCGAAGGTGTGCCCACCAAAGGGGTCCGGAAAAATTAAACAATTGAGTCCCAGACCACAGCTCCACAGCACTGGGGCTTAGAAGAATGACAGCGAGAGTGCTCAGAAGTTAGGGAAATAGAGCACTCGGTGGGGCTGAAAGTGTAACCAAATCCTTGGGGAACTGCCTCCGGTGAGCAGGAACTGGCTGGCTGGCAGGAGGAAGGGGAGGAGGGGCGTTAGAAGTGAAACAGCTCTTTCCCCAACCAGGGACACTCTGCTAAGGCAGCCAGCCGCCACCATCTTG
>KZ296252.1:0-10899 GCA_002406435.1 Spermophilus dauricus
ACACACTCACACTCAAACACGGACAGACATCCCGCAACCCACTCTTTTTGGGGCATACACTCACATGCATCATGAATACATGACCCAGGGATTTACCCTCCACCCCAGGTCTCCGACAGGCTTGCACTCCCAAGCTCATGCACATACACAGATGCACACATAATTAGAATTATGCACAAAATCCAAATCGTTTGCTTTCACATAAGGCCCACATATTCACAAGGCTCAGGAACTAACTTCCACCCCACCAAGACACACTCTCAGTTACACATATTACAATAACTGACCCACAAATATTCATATACACCCAAATCTCAATCCACATAGTATTCACACTTAAACGCACCAGTACCTCCAAGAAATGACTCCACAAATAAATAGCCATACATACTCACACTACTACAGGCTGTCACTACTCCTCCCCTAACAGAGCAGGCATTCCCCGCTCCAACTCTCCTAGAAATTGCTGAAAGAGTACATTTCTGATGACTGGTAGTCCAAGGTTCTGTGCTGATTCAACCTCATCTACTTTTTTTTTTCTGCACCTTTGTTTCCCTGTCTGAAAAATGACAAGGATGCTAATGTGGACCTTGCAGGATTGTGATGAGGTTTATCGAAAGTGGAAATGCCCAACAGGCGAGGAGCAGTGGGCAACTATTTTCGTGAATATTTGCATTCTTAGTTGCCTGGTGTTGTTAGGGTTAGGGATCCAGATTAAGTATGTCAGATCTAGCTGGACCCAGAGTTGCTGCCATGACAAAATTTTCTAGTGGAGGCAGTGTATAATGAAGTGCTGAATTTGCAAGCGTTGTCTACAGGAGTATTGTGAACATTTGGGCTGCGAAACTCATCACATCCTGAACTGTCTTAGGGACCTTTAGCCCCAATCAACCCTTAATCCCCCATCACTTCTCTCTTATCCCCTCTTGCCCTCATTTCTCCCTTATATATTACACATCCTAAGGGGAAACCCAGATGTTCAACTTTACTGATTTTCACCACTCCCAGGATCAGGATCCACTGCCCCCCTTGGTACCCCAGACCATTTGCACCCCCACACCTGACCTCCCTGGGCTCCTGAAGAAGATGCTGCAGACTCCAGCACAGCTAGATTCCCCCAGGTAAGACCAGTTGACTGTCCACCATGACTGGGTGTAAAACTGTGGAGCTTTGCCAAAAGTATCTCATTTTGACATTAAGAATCTTTAAAATTAAGCAGTTTTTTTTGTTTTGTTTTGTTTTGTTTTACTCAAGTTGTGATGCTGCTGTAAAATAGAGTCCTCAGTGAATTTTCATGGAAAGTAATTTCAGTTTATTTTGGTTATTACCTCTAGTCACCATACAATGTTTTTGTGGGAAAGAAGTATAATCTCAAACTATTTTAAAATATTAAATTCACTTTTAAATACTATTTACGATTTGTTTTTATCCAACAATCTTGGATTTTAAAGTTGAGAAGGTTAGCACTGGAAAATTCTGGGGCACTGAGTGATTGTCAGATATTGTTACCGCTGTTGATTGGTGAGGAGTCCTTGCTTCCGCCAATGATGAAGTATAACACCAGAGACGCCAAGGCAAGTGTAGAGTGGAAAGTCGAAGGTTTATTAAAGGACAGCAGAGAGGACTTCTCCCAAGAGGAAGGAGGGGACCCAAAAGGCGGAATCCGTGGAAGGGGGAGGTCTTCCCTTTTTTTATAGCTTAGGTCTTCTTTCAGCTTTCCCACACTCAAGTCTTTTGTTTCCCTTTATCTTTCAGTGATAGAATGCAGGTGGGAAGGTCCAAAAGGTGGGAGAGAGCTAGGAGCTGTTTCATTAACAGTTCCTTAGAATGGGTTCTAAGGGCTTTGGGAACATTAACATTTCAATTTCCCCAAGTGCTGCTCTGGTTTCCTGGACTCCATTCTCTATAATGGCCTCCATTTTCTTTATTTTACTCCATGTTAGACCCGATTTACCTAACTATACTAACTACTCTATCTTTGAATCTAGCTTCAGTATCACCTAGAGAAACTGCCTGTGGCAGTTTTCAGACATAGTTGGCTCTCCCCTAAAAGTGAGTCCTCCAACTTAGGCTAAATCAATAATAAAGGTAATATTGTGGGCACCGTCTGCCACTCCTTTGTCTCACTCATCCATTTCCTGGAAACTCAACTGGGGAGGAGAGATCCTGTGTAGTGGGTGCTCTTCAGCATGGCTGCATCCCACGCTTGCATGTGAATATTTCATCCTCTTTGCCATTCTCATATATTTTTCCCGAAGTCTAGAATGCTACCTACTAAAATTCTTCACATTGCCAAGATCCAAATCAAATATCACCTGTTACACAAAACCTTCCCCAGTTCTCCCAAACAGAATATTCTCTTCTTCCATTTAAATTCTCAAAACTCTCTGATTTATTCTGCCTACTTTCTAACCTTGTGTTGGCTATTTGCATCTTATCTCTTCAATAATATGTAAATATCATGTCTTATTTGCCACCCCCTTTTTTGTATTACAGATCTTTCCACATAGTAACTGCTTTAAAATATACTTAGCAAAGGAATGAATGACTATCAAAGACTTCTTGCCCTTGGGAAACTCATAACCTAACCGGGGAATGATCTAGTTGAAAAATCCTGACATCTGCACATAAGATAGCTAACAAGAGGAAACATATAAAGGCTGAATGCTCTAAAATCATACTTTTTGAAAAGTTAGACATCCAACCTTGAGAATTCTGAATAAAGCCCCCAAATGGGAGTTCAGTGAGAAAAAAGACCTCTGATCAACAAATTAATTTACAGAAGTCTATGTTTTAAAGCAGATAGACTTATCAATAGAAGATTCTTACCTACATTTAAATACTTGTACACTGAGTTTGCAGACAATTCTAATAACCTTCATTATCTAATTCCCAAGTCCCTTATAGATTAGAAACACATTCAGAGAAAGTCAGAAGCTGGTGGCAGTGTTTCACGCCTGTAATCCCAGTGGTTTGGAAAGCTGAGGCAGGAGGATCTCAAGTTCAAGGTCAGCTTCAGCAACTTAGTGAGTCCCTAAGCAATTTAGTGAAATCCTGTCTCTAAATTGAATATAAAAAGGCTGAGGATGTGGCTCAGTGGTTAAGTGCCCCGGGTTCAATCCCTGGTACTAAAAAATAAAAATAAAAATGAAGGGAGTCAGAGGTGATCTCAGAGGGACACCAGCAACTGCAAAGGGGGTCATTATGAGGATCATTTGATTCCAATGCTCATGGCCTTCCTTTTACGAGGTATTCCTCCTGACACAAGACCATACCACAGGAAAACATTCAGTCTACCAGGAACGATCCTGCATTGTAAAAACCTAGAGGGATGCTCTCTATGCAGTATTATGTTTAAGAAGACAGGGAAGCAGTGAAGCAAACATTAGAAAGATTTCCATGCAAATGCTTGACATGTTAAAAAGTGATGATTCTTTAAAGAGCCATTGTCTATAAAATCTACATATATGTAATGTCCATTTAGTGGTTAAATAAAGTAGTGATGAGATGCTACCATGTGGGTCATGAGTGCCCAAAGAGGTTCACACAGGCCGGAATGGTCAGGGAAAGATTTCTAGGGGAGAGTCAGTTTGTCTTCACCTTAAGAAAAGAGAGAAATGAAATATTCATCGATGGAAGACGGGCACTGGAAGAGCAACTGGTCTAACCCAAGCACTCAGTGTCTTCATGTTGAGTCAATGGGTCAGCAGTATTTCTGTGAAGTGTGGGTGAGGGTGGGGAGAGAGAAATGTTTGGGATACACCCCAGGGCAGGGAGCAGGGCAGTCAGAATCAAGATAAGGGCTTATCCTGAGACACAGAGCCATCAAAATTGAGTGACTAGGATTAGAAAGTATGAGCGTTTGAACTTTTTAAAACAGGCTAGCAAAATGATAAAGTATTCATTCATTTAAGAACAGATACAGACAGAGGGTTTTAACTTGACTTAAGATCTACTTGCAATTTTTCAACTTTGCAGTGGTGCAAAAGCGATACACATTTCATAGAAATCATACTTGGAATTTTGGATTTTGAACTTTTCCTGGGCTAGCAGTCTATGGGGACCCTCAGTGAGCCCCATGATCAAGAGAGTGAACAGCTGAGCAGTGTACTATGTGGCCACAGGTTTGTTTGGGTTTTTTTTTTTTTTTGATACATATATCTAATAATAGCCAATATTCTAAAATGGATTTTTTGTTAGATGCTTTTTCCCAACTGTAGAATAACTTAAGTGTTCTGAGCATATTTAAGGTAAACCCAGCTAAGCTCTGGTGTCTGGCATTTTAGGTGTATTAAGTACATTTTGAGCCTCCCATATTTTCAGCATATAATGGGTTTATCAGGATGTCACCTCAAGGTACAGTGGCTCCTGGGGGTGGGGGAGTGTCTTTGAGAATCTGATTGCCAATGGGATGGAAACCACGGAGAACTACACATTTGCCATCTTTTTTTTTGCAAGCAATTTGAATGGGATCAAAGATCTCGCAAGGATTCCAGGCATGGTGCTCTCTGAAGTATCTCCTATGACTAAGAACTCTTTCTTCTATGAGTTGGGATAAAGGTGGGATATCCAAGTGGAAACTTTAAAAAGCAGTTGAAATGGTCTTATTTTCTATTAAATAGCTTAACCTGGACTTGGATGTACAGTCTGGGGACAGACACAAGTGTGTTCCATGTAAAATCACCAGGCTTCTGGAGGCCTAAATAGTAGTCATAGACTATGGACCAAGTGCATTAATTCTCAGGACGGGCCAGTCCCTAGGGTTCCCCCCACAATTTTCTGCAGGCCAGGACAGGCAGGCAGGCAGGTAGAGAGCTCAGATCTCAGGATTGTGCCAAACCTCCAATCAAGCCCTGCACTTGGGCAGCCTTGTTATCAGTGAAAGGAATATAAGCTAAGCTGCCCGGCAGAGGGCCCAATAAAGACACCAGTCAGTGCACATGACCTGGGGCTGCTAGGGAATCCCAAAATGATTCCATTTGCCTGGGAGTGCAAAGGAGAGTACTCAGAGCTAATAGTGGGCAGAGCTGGACTAGGCTAATGATACCTTCGGGGACCTGGATGTTTCTCCTTTAATGTTGTTTTTTAGTCTGTGGCATCATCACCAGTAATTCATTAACTATTTATGAGAAACACTTGAATAGTGCACCACATATGGTGCTAAACAAACTATTTGGACTAACACCAGGTGGTATCGTTTTCCAAGGGTGAATCAGCCTCTGGAGCTGCTGGCCCAGGTTCAGACTCCTAGCTGGGGAGCAGAAGCAGGCATGGAAGGAAGGCCTGGGCCCCTGCCCACAAGCAGGTCCAGTCTCTTGCCTGAGTCACAGATGGTCTCTGTGGGAGCTGCAGGAGGAGGCAGCTGAGTCTGGGCATGGTAGGTCAACACTATTAGCTCATCTTAGCAATTAGGGTTGGTATTCATCCTGCCTTTTTATTTTCCATATTTCTGATGCTTTGACATCAGGACCGTGCTGACCCAGAGGCACTGCCCCTCCCAAGGCTAGCTAATTCCTGCAGATATTAAACACTCCCATGTGAGCATAATTCCCATGTGCTGTCCTGAACCCACACGACAACTACCTCCTTGACTGGGCTCTTATGGGGCTCATGCACTCTAGACCACACTATCCCCCTGTCTTAATCACCCCAGGACCAGGTGCCAGACAAGTAGACACAGTATCTTCCCCCAGAGCCTGCAAAAATTATTCCAACTAGCAGGTCCTACACTGCCTAACCCGATCCTTCCCACAGATACCACAGTACAGCTGCTTGCCCACATTCTGGGGCTTCCCCTGCGTGGCCCTCATGGTGTGGCATGTCTCCTCTTCTTGGGAATTATCTCTTCAATGGCATTGTCTCCTGATCTGTTGGCTTCCCCATTTCAGGAAATTAAAACATTTACATTTTAAAATGGGATTTCTATCAGATCTTTGCTGGTTTGTGGACTCTACCATTGGCCAGAGAGAAGAGGTTAATAGTTTTGTTGTTGTTGTTGTTCTTCCAATATTTCAGGCAGTGTGATGACCATCTTTTATCTATTATCCATTTTGATAATAACACTATCAAGTAATTATTTTACAAAATCTTGAATAGGTCATGACTTTCCTAGGGTTACAAGACTGAGGCTGAACTCTCAGGTCTTCTGATTCCCAACCCAGAACTTTCCTGCCACCCAGGTTATAGATAACTAACATAGATCAGTTAGTTTTTGTTGTGTATTTCTATTTTCTTTCCTAATCAGGAATCACTGCCTATCCTACCCCGCCCCACCACCTCTTCTTTCTTTCCTTCTACCTTTTTTTCTTCAAAAAAATATCATCCTTTTGCAAAGCTCCCTCCGGGAGGGAAGGGGGATCTGAAATACAAATAAATATAAACCATAAAATTCCAAGAAATAACAAAATTGCTTCTTTTGATTATAAAAGCCTTTAAAGCTTGCTCCTGAGGTTTTCAGGCTGAGGCGCAGGGAGGGCACACCCACCCAAGCAGAGCCTGGTGGTCCCCCTGCATTGAAGAGGTGGGGTGAGGGCTCCAAGGAGGCCTTGGACACTAGAGTCTGCAGGCTGGATGACAGGGAAGAAAGCTACAGGGGATGAGAACTCTAGAAACCTACAGAGCTCCCCTCAAGAATTCAACTAAGCACTACTAGTGAGAGGAAAGTATCCCCTGAATGGACAAGAGAGGAAAAATACCTTGAAACTCACGCAGGAAATTAAATAATACCTAGTGACGATAATCAGCCAGGTTGAAAAACCTCATAATCCATGGGGCATTGAGCGATGTAATCAGAAAGGTCTTGCCTCAGTAGTGGGGCAAAAAAGCCCCAGATTAAATGCTGCTCTGGTTGTGCCAAATGCAGCTAGAAGCAAGACCTGAAAGTGGCAAAAGTTTTCCAAGTACTTTGTATTACAGAACAATATTTCAGAGTAATTATGGAATACAGCATTCAACAAAGTAAATGTACACCGAATGGAATCTTATGGAAAAAATTACCAAGCATGTAAAGAAGTAGAAGAATGTGACCCGTCATGAAGAGGAAAATATATCAGTTGCAACTCACCAGAACTGACACAGGTGATAGAATTAGTAGAAAAACACATTAAACTGATCATTTTAATTGTGTTTCAGATGTTCAAGATGCCAGAGGAAATATTAAACATGATAAGTGGAGAAATGGGAGATATAAAAGAAAATTGAGCTCTTAAAGGTGAAAGTTACAATTTCTGAAATAAAAGTCACATCAGATTGAATTAACAAACAAGAACCCCCCCCCAAAAAAAAGATTATTGAGGTTTGAAGGTTTAGCAACGAGACTTATGCAAAATGAAACACAAAAGAGAAAAAAGAATCAAAAAGTAAACAGAGCTTCAGTAAGCCATGGACAACTTGCAGTGGTGTAAGATCCATGTATTGGCAGTTACCACAGGAGAGGGACACGGAAATAAATGAAGAAATAATAACTTCTAAAATTCCAAATATGGTGAAAACCATGCACTAGCAGATCCATGGAGTTTAATAAACTACAAGAAACACAAAGAAAGTGATGCTGAGACCCATCAAAATCAAACTGCTCAAGACCAGTAACAAAGGAAAAAGTCAGACAAGGAAAAAAGACATAGATTACCCACAGAAGAAGGAAGATAAGAATAACAGCAAATTTATCATCAGAGACAGTGAAAACAATGGAAGAACATCTTTAAACTTAGTTACTAAAAGAAAAAAATGTTAGCTTGTAATTTGATACAATGATATACTTTTATATCAAATAAAAATATCTTTAAAAAATGAAGATGAAATATAGAAGTTTTCAGACCTTCCCAATATGAAAGAATTAGTCACAAGCAGGTTCACTAATCTTCTCTTTTGCAATGACTAATTGGTTGTTAATCCCTTTCAGTGCGTTTTTCCATTTCATACATTGTAGTTTCCATCCTTGAAGTTTTATTTGGGTCTCTTTTGTATCATCCATTTTTCTATTTAGATATTTGAAAACACTGGTTGCAGTCATAATAACTATTTTAATGTCCTTGTCTGCTAAATCAAACATCTGCATCAATTCTGTGTCATTTTCCGAAAAAAAATTTCTCTTGTTGTAGATCAGGTTTTCCTGTGTTTTTGCATGGTGATTTTTATTGCATGCTAAACATTGTGAATTTTACCTTGTTAGATGCTGGATTTTTATTATTATTATTATTTCTCTAAATATTTCTGGGCTTTGTTTTGGGATAGGGTTAAGTTACTTGGCAACAATTTGATCCTTACAGGGATTGTTTTTAAGACATGTTAAAAGAGACATGAGTAGTATTTAGTCTAGGACTAATTCTTCTAGACACCGATGGTGACTTTCTGAGTGCTCTACCCAGTGGGCCATGGATTATGAGGTTTTCTACTGAAACTCTGGCTATCTTAGTTTCCCTGGGCCCTGAGCTGTGTCTACTCAGCAGATGTCTTTTAAGGTTTTCCTAGATTTACTTTCCCAAACCTGTAAGCCTGGGCAATCACTCCTAAGTATCACCATGTCTTTCCCTTATCTCTCAGGGATCACTCTCCTCTGGGGCCTCATACTCAGCATCATGAAAACCATCACACTGTGTATTTTGTACAGTTTCTTTAAGCAGAAAGGTAAATGGTCCCTATTATTCCCTCTTGGTTAAAAGCAGAAGTTCTAAAGCATTTACATTTAATTTAATTGTTGAGGTGATTTGCTTTATATCTGTCATGTTGCTATTATTTTCTGTTTGACTGTTATTTTTTGCCTTCATTTATATTAATTTTTCTGGGCTGGGGATGTGGCTCAAGCGGTAGCGCGCTCGCCTGGCATGTGTGAGGCCCGGGTTCGATTCTCAGCACCACATACAAAGATGTTGTGTCCGCCAAAAACTGAAAAATAAATATTAAAAAATTCTCTCTCTCTCTCTCTCTCTCTCTCTCTCTCTCTCTCTCTAAAGAAATTATATTAATTATTCCTTTGCAATTTATTTTTTAACCTATTATTAGTTCTTTAATTATACCCCTTAATTTTTTCAGCAATACAGATCTTTATCTTATATTCATCTTAGAATTGTATTATACCAGTTCACATACAGCATAAGAAACTTAGAATATACTTATACTCTCTTCCTCCAATCTTTTTAAAAAAATTTGTTATATATTTTACTTTAATATATTTTACAAAGTGCATGCTAAATTTTTTTAGTCACATAATTCAGAATAAGTAGAATACTGTGTTTAATATTTAGCTTTTATGTACTATGTCTTAATATTTTGCTTTTATGTGCTTTTCTATTCCTTGATTATATTCAAGTTTCTATTTGGTATCATACTCCTTTTACATGAAAACCTTAAATTTGAACATTTCTTATAAAACAGTTCTACCAAAAATTAATTTTCTGAAATTTGGTTTGTCTGAAGAAGTCATTATCGTGCCTTTATTTGTAGGAGTTATTTAAATGGTGTTTAATTTATTCTAGTTATATTCTGGATGGACAATGTCCCCCCCCCCCCCCCCCGCCAGCATCCAGTACCTTCTTCTCTCCTGTGCCAGCAAGGTGACTATCTTGGGTTTCCCTCCCTGTCCTAAGTTTTTGAGGTTCATGAAGAAGAGCTTGCCAGTGAGCTAGAAGTCACAAGGGTAAAGTGGGGTGGATGAGGGCCTATCTGGAAGGATGTGGGACATACTCTTCTGAATGGAAGAGGGCAAAAAATGGGTTTCCCAGGACTACTCTGAGAAGCAGCTTCCCAGCCTGGCTCTGTGAGGGTTTGGTCATCCCAGATGTGGAGCTAATTAATTTATCAGCTCAAAGCTAAGAGCTCTATATTCCTAAGAGAATTTACTGCCTTCCTAATGGGAGCTATATCTCAACATGGATGTCCATCACATCCAAAATTTCAGGATTCAGTATAGGCTTGCATTTCTGTGACTAATTGAGGAAAATAGCTCTTTGGCCAGAAACCCAGCAATCTGGCTGGAAGCCCCTTAGACAGTAACCATAATATGGTTACCTTTGTCTATCAACTTGATTGGGCTAAGAGATGCCCAGATAGCTAGTAAGACATTATTTCTGTTTTTATTTTCCTTTGAGAGTATTTCCAGAAAATATTAGCTTTTGAATCAGTAGTCTGAATAAAGTTCACCCTCATCCAAATCCTTGAGAGCATCAATTGAACAAAAAGGAAGAGGAAGGCCAAATTCTCTCTCTCTTTTTTAGCTGAGGCATCCATCTCCTGCCCTTGGACATTAGAGGTATTGTCATTTTAGCCTTCAGATTCCAGAATTTAACCCCTACCCATTCCCATCCATCCGCCTTTTTCCATTCCTTCTTCTCTATCCCACTTACCAACATTTTCCCCCAGACCTCAGGCCTTCAGATTTAGTTTGAAGCACATCTCTGGCTTTTCTGCTTCTCCAGTATGCAGATAGTGCATGACAGGACTTCTTAACTTCTGTATTTGCAGGAAGAAATTCTCATAATAAATCTCTTAAACCTCTATGTATATATCATTGATTCTGTTTTTTCTCTGAGAACCCTGAGCAATTCAGTTTTCCAATGAGGTATCAACTTCATTTGGCCAAGAAAGAAAGAAAATAATGCCACTAGAATTTCAAATTGTCAAGAGGGAACACCTAAAGAATAACTAAATGGGATCCAACATGGCGGCCGGCGAGGAGGCAGCACTTTCAGTACCTCCACGTTAACGGGATCAGAAAGACCCATTAAAACAGCTACATTCTACCTACTGAGGAACTTCTAGCAAAATCCCGCTGAAAGGAGACCTGCCGGGAATTAGTAAGTTTATTAGAGGTGACAGTTTTTCCCAGACAAGTGAATCTTGGCGGGCCACGCAGGCACAGAGGTCCAACCCCGCGGCCACCAGCCACTTCTGCAAGCGGCCGGG
>KZ296252.1:24772-99243 GCA_002406435.1 Spermophilus dauricus
GGAGGGGAGGGGGGATAGTAGAGAATAGGATAGACAGCAGAATACATCAGTCACTAGAATGGCAATATGTAAATCAATGGAAGTGTAACTGATGTGATAAAGCAATCTGTATACGGGGTAAAAATGGGAGTTCATAACCCACTTGAATCAAACTGTGAAATGTGATATATTAAGAACTATGTAATGTTTTGAACGACCACAATAAAAAAATAAAATAAAAAAATAAAAAATAAAAAAAATAAAAGAAAGGAAAAAAAAGCAGTGGATCAGTGAAGAGGGAAGGCGATCCTACAAGTGAACCAACAGGAGTGGGAAATGCCACAGTTCCTCCTCTTCTTTCCTCCATGGGGCCATAACTTACTGTAAAGTCAGATATGAAGAACCCAAAGAAGGTCATTCTTAGAAAATGAGTGGCAAGTACTTTACATGCAAAGAGGAGTGACTGATATTTTTTTCATTGAGAAGGTACTGGGACTGGGAGGGTTATAGGCGCTTCCCTAGGGGACATGGTAAGGGCTTTACTTAAAGTGTGGCCATAACTCCTGCTTGGTCATTTCAGGTTCCTCATGCCAGTGGGGCAGCAGGCAAAGAAAAGAGCTGCAATATTGATAGGTGATTGGCCCTAGTTACCATGAAGGGAGAGGGTTGCTGGGACACATTGGAAGCACATCTGGAACCAGGAGATGTCCTTTTCATGGACCATCAGGTGCCCTGATCCCGCTGAGAAGAAGATCTGAAGCACCACTCCAGGCAACATGGACCAAATGAAGCACAGGAAGAGCCCAAGGGAAACACAGGAGTAGCGGAGAAGCATGAGGAATAGGAAGCACAGCTTTGCCACCAGGTGCAGCAGCACGCACTGCATTCTATGTGAAGTCAGACCACACGTGAAAGGCTCTAAAATAGCCTGGACTTGTGTTAGGCTTGAATCTGAGTGGTGCAAAAGCTGGTTGGTTGTACCCGACCTCTCGTGTCTAACTTCACATCCTTTCAGCTCACCTACTCATTGTTAAGGCAACCAGCTGGGCATAGGTCTAAATGGACAGCACCTGGCTACAGCTGCATTGCACATGCCTAGCTTTGAATGCCCAGCTTGCGAATCTCTCTCCTGGGGTTTCTGTGGCTTTGCCATGTGATATGCCTACATGAGTCCACTCAGCCACTCTGAAGTATATGCAAACCTGGAAGTTTGAGGAAGTTTACACCCCCTGGGGAAATCCTCGATTATATCAGCTGAGTCTACCAGAAAGCAGATCCTGAGATGAAACTAGAAGTGCAAATTGTTTAGATTTTAACTCCCTTTTAACAACAATTAAAAGGGTGTGTATGGGAAAAGCAGAAAGAGACAGGAAAAGTTCTGACTGCCCTGCAGGTCAGACACCCGAGAAAAGGAAGAAGGGTTGGTCAGGGAGATCTCCAAATGATGAAGGAGATCTACAAAGTCTTAGCTCAACATGGAACTCTGAAACAAAAACTGTCCATATTGGTCACAAATGGCAAGGCCCCATTGCCTGCTCACCCATTAATAAGTGCTGCCCCAGAAAAGCATAATTTAGGCTCAAAAGCTGAGGCAGATCTTGAAGGCACTGGGACTGGAGGCATTTGGCTAAGGGCACTCCTTGCAGCTAACTGTCACACCCTTCTTTCTTGAAGGGAGATCCCAGCAGAACAATTTCAGGCCTGCACCTGCACCAATGGAGGAGGGAACCAGTACTGTTGAATACTCCCCCCTCTTGTATCTCTAAGGCAGACAGCGCTGCCTTCTCCAGGGCTCCATAGTTGGTTTGCAGAGAGCTTGAGCCCGATCTGCATACAAGCCTTTGCTTTGAGAGGTGTTATCTCCAGCCTCAGCCTCCTAAGTGCCTGCGATTCCAGGCGGGCAACCCAGCTCCCAGCCACTGGGTTTCTTAATTCAACAGTGCCCTCTTCTGTTAGCATAATAAAGTTCAGTTTCTTTGATGGATGGTGCTGTATCCTTGCCCGCTCTGGCTTGCGTTTCTGTATTATAAATAGCATGAGTCTGATTTTGTGAAACTGTTTCTGATTTTAATTTTAATTCAAACGTTTATTTCTTATTCTTTTTTTAATGTCAAGCCTCTACATGATGGCTCCTTCTTCCAAGTTACCTCCACCCCCCCCACCCATTCCTTAAGGTTCACACACTTTTTAAGTCTCTTTAGTTTGCTCAGATCCACTTAGTCTCAAATTTATCATCAGTATCTCTCCACCCAGGATGGAATGTTCTCCTTCCATCTGGAATGCAGCTCTCTGGGGAAGGTTATTTATTTTCCGCTACTACAGGGTGGACCTTGCTGCATTTCTCTTGCACAAAATCCTTGTTTGACTCTTTGTTTCTCCACTCCAGAAAGTGTTGTAAATCTGGCTATGCTCCTTGTAGAGATTCTGCACTTATGTGTGAATTGCCTTTCAGTACAGGTGTGGCTTAAAAGAAATCTTACTTGCTCTTCTTATTGTCCTGCACAGGTTTTAGAGGATGTCTGCAGCACTTCTTTTAGGTGGCTGCCACTTATCCTGTGGAAATCCAAAGTTCTCTTTCAGAGCTGGGGTTGTAGCTCAGTGGCACAGCGCTTGCCTAGCATGTGAGGCACTGGGTTTATCCTCAGCAACACATAAAAATAAATACACAAAATAAAGGTTTTGTGTCCATCTACAACTAAAAGAAAATTAGGGCGGGGGGAGTCCTGATTCAACTTTATTCTAGTTTCCTATTTCTTCCCAAGTCAGTTTTGAACAAATAACTAGAAAATAGTCCTTTTTCCTGAGGCTTTCAAATTTATTGATAAAATTGACTTAAAATATTTGATTACTGTATTTTAAATCTAAACTATCATATAGTTCCACTTTTCATTATGAATCTGGTTATGTGTGCCTTTTCTAATTTTTCTTGATCATTCTATCACATTTTTTTTTTGCTAAAGTATTTATATTTTGAAAGAACTTGTGTTTGGGTTTACTGATCTATATCTTTGCTTTTCATTTTATTAACTCCTTCTCATAATTTTGTTTTAGTTAGTTTTTTGATGCTGCAATCAAAACGGCCAACAAGAACAAGGTAGAGGAGGGCAAGTTTATTTTTGCACATGGTCTCAGAGGGTCAGTCCATGGAGACCCATTCTGAAACTCTGGGTCCAAGGTGAAGTGGGACATCGTGGTGGAAGGGCATGGCAGAGGAAAGCAGTTCAGGACATGCTAACCAACCAGGAAGCAGAGGAGAGTTCTGCTCACCATGGACAAAATGTAAACCCCTAAGGTACACCTCTGGTGACCTGCTTCCTCCAGCCATACCCTACTTGCCTAAAGTTACTGCCCAGTTAATCCACATAAGTGGATTAATCCACCGATTAGGTTACACTTCTCATAATCTAATCATTTCACCTCTGAAAATTCTTGTATTGTTTTACACATGGCTTTTGGGGGCATCTCAGATCTAAACATAGCACTTTATCGCTTACTTTTCTCTGTTTTCTCTGGATTTCTCCTATTGTTCCTTCTCTAACTTCCTAATTGGATAGTTAATGCCCTCACTTTCCATCTTCTTTTTAAAAATAAATATTTAAAGCATAAGCTTCTTCTTAGATAGTTCTAGGTGCATTCTAAAGTTTTTACGTGTCTGATTTCTTCTTGCTTTGTAAGTTGCTCCTTTAGAAGGCACAGCCTGGAGCAGAAATTAAGATGTTATTGTGGGGCTGGGGATGTGGCTCAAGCGGTAGCGTGCTCGCCTGGCATGCGTGCAGCCCGGGTTCGATCCTCAGCACCACATACCAACAAAGATGTTGTGTCCGCTGAGAACTGAAAAATAAATATTAAAAAAAAGATGTTATCGTGTCTGGAATGTACAATCCCAGGGCAGCCAAGGTGAGAATAAAAGAGGTGAGGCAAGGGACCACAGGATGGAATGTGATGCAGTGCCTAACTGTGCTCCATGCTATTCACAAGGAGCCATGAAAAGGCCGCTGAATCTCAGCAGTTGTGTTCACTCAGTGGGTTGAATTCCTCCAGAGAAGTTGCAAGGAGGGCCCTCCTCTCAGAGTTAAATGCAGGAGGAAGAAGGGAGGGGGGACTTTTATTTTCTCAGGTGCCTTTCATCTCCCACTTCCCATTATTTGATATTCAGGCCATAGGAAATTCATTATCCTCTACTTCCAGGATGGCTCATTGCCCTCCTTCAGTGGCTGTGTAGGACGAAAGATCCCACACCCCACAGTCTGGTCTTTCACTGAAGCCCAAGCACAGAGCAGCCAGTGGGGAGACTTCTAATGGAGGTTGTTATGGTTTAGATGCAAAGTGTCCAGCAAAGGCTCGTGTGTGAGACAATGCAAGGTTTGGAGGAGAAATGATTGGGCTATAGCCTTAAACTAACCAACCAATTAGTCCCTGATGGGATTAAATGAGTAGTAACTGGAGGCAGGTGGGGTGTGGCTGGAGGAAGTAGCTCATTGGGGGCGTGGCTATGGGGTATGTTGGGAGTCAATGGGCTCCAAAGACTAACTTCCCCATCCCCCAAGAAGAGCAGTCCAATGGTGAGCCCTGCTGGCTCACCTGATCCTTACCCACCAATCAAAAAGCACCCCATGCCAACTGTCCCCCCCCCCCTGCCTCTATAAATATGCAGAGCTGTTCCTCAACAAATGGGCATTTTCTCCAATGGCAAGCTTTGATGGTTCTTTCAGGTTATGTATTTTATATCTGGAGAGTGGAGACTGAGCTTTCTGATCATCATGTGAGCCACTTCCCTTTGCCACACCCCTCCACCATGATGTTCTGCCTCACTTGGAGCCCATGGGGAATGGAATTGGCTGAGACTTCTGAAATCGTGAGCCCTTAAATGAACTTTCTCCTCTACAGTTGTTCTTGTCAGGACTTTCAGTTATAGCAGAAAAAAAAAAAAACTGACTAATACACAGGGAGGAAGAAGGAGGTAGTCAAGAGACTAAAGGGCCACCCAGGGTTGCTTCCCCAAACACCTTTTCTTTCCAGTATAGATTTTTTGACCCAGGAATGATTAAGAAATATGTTTCTCAATTTTCAAATATATGGACTTTGAAGGCCATTGTTTTTAAAAATTGATTTTGTACATGCTTGAGGAAAAATGTGTATTCTCTCTGGTTGTTAGATGCAAAGTTCCCCATATGTCCATTAGATAATTGCGTTGTTCAGATCTTTGGTATTCTTACTGATTTCCCATCGGGACTGATTCTTATGGTTGCTGAGAAGTTATGATGAAATCCATCATGATAGAGTGATGTTTTTCTCTGCAGGTCTGTCAATTTTGCCTCTCATAGGGCCACAAGGTACATCATAATTTCTATCTATCTATATATTTATATTTTCCAGATATAATACATTTTTCAGTTCAATGTGGTAATCTCTTTAATCCTATTTAATCCTATTTATAATGCCTTAAAATCCAATTTGCTCATTTTAATGACTTGATGTGTTATTTGCTACTGGTTAACATTTCCTGGAATATTCTTTTTTCATGCTTTTGCATTCAATATTTCTGTATCTCTACTTTTTATTTGTATCTTTTAAACAGAACATAGATGAACGTATTTTAAAAAAATCTCATTTCTAACAATCCTTGTGTTTTAACTTGAAATTTTAAGCCAATCCTATGTACCATGATTACCATGATCTATGGACTCATTTCTAACATTTTATTTTTTTTACATTCTAATTTTTTCACCTTTGGGTATATATTTTTTCTTTTTAAATTAATTTAAATACATTTTCTTATTCCATTTTCCCACTTTGCTAGTTTAGAAGCTATTCACTCTTTTTCTCGTAGTGTTTATCTAGAAATGGTAACACACATACTGATCCCAGGCCATCCATCTTATTCACTGTCTTCCCAAAAAGCTCAGAACCCTAACTCTGATCATCCCCTCCCATCTTAGATTCTGATGTGGTCATGCTGTTTATATCTTTTTAAATTTCAAAAGGCATCACTGTGACTGTTGTATCATAAAGTTAATACTCCTTCAACACTAGTTAGATTTATTCACATCTTTGCTGTTTTATTTTCTTATTCTTTTTTTATGTCCCAGCTCTGTCTTCTGGAACAATTTTTGTTCTTTTTTTACAGAATATCCTTTTGAATTCCTTTTAGTGATAGTCCTCTGTGATCCACCTTCTAGCTTTCGTTATCCAAAGATAATTTTTCTTTTTCTTCTGCAGTCCTGGGGATGTTATAGTTAAAGCTTGGTCCCGGGGTTTCATAAACTGACTTCCAGACCACTCACATATAATCGAATCAAGCCTTTATTGAAGCACACCAGTGGTGGCTGACCAGAACATAAAGCTGTTCCCCTGATCAGCTCCGAACAATTGCAAGGGCGCCCCTTATAAGCCTGAAAACCGCAAAAGGGATGTTCTGGGGTCTAGCCAATGCAAGCAAGCCAGGTTACAGAAGCGGAAGAGTGCAGTCAAGTGGAGGGAAGCCTAGCCAATCTCAGTTAGCCCAGTCACCCCAGTTATAGAAACAGAGCCCCATTACCCTAGTTACAGAAAAAATATCCCATTAGGTAGTTCCATGTTCTTACAGGTTTCTATAGCAAAAGGAAAAGAACATCTTGCCCCAGTCATGACTCTTCTACTTGGCCTGGTTGTTTCACAGAATGGAGTCACAAAACAAAATGGAGTCACATTTGCTCCTACTACCACAGGGATAGAACACGGGCCTCAAGCATGCGAGGCAAATACGTTACCATTGAGCTACATCCCCAGTAGATTTATTTCATCTTTTTATTTAAAGGATATTTTTCTTACTTAATTTTAGTTTTTTGTTTGTTTGTTTGTTCATTTGTTTTGGTTAATCTGTCTTTGCTTCCATGTTTCCTTTGGTGTTCTGTAGTCTTCTTGTGGATTTATTTTTATTTAGTTAGTTTAGTTAGTAAACACTTAGCTCTTTACTAAGTGTCTGTTGAGTCTAAGCACTGAGCATATATTAACTCATTTAAATCTTGAAACAACCTTAGGAGGTATTATGAAGTACCTTCAGAAAACTGAAGCCCAGAAATATCCAGTCACTTCTTTTTTTTTTTTTTAAAGAGAGAGTGAGAGAGGAGAGAGAGAGAGAGAGAGAGAGAGAGAGAATTTTCAATATTTATTTTTTAGTTCTCGGCGGACACAACATCTTTGTTGGTATGTGGTGCTGAGGATCGAACCCGGGCTGCACGCATGCCAGGCGAGCGCGAATAGGAGAAAACTGAAGCCCAGAAATATCCAGTCACTTCTTCATAGTTACACAGCTAGTAAGTGACAGAGTTGTGATTTCTGTCAAGGAAGTCTGGACCTGAAGTTTTCTTTATAAATATAGGAATGTTCAGGTTTTTCAGTTTCTTGAGTGCACTTTGGTAATATGTCTATCAAGAAATTTATTCAGTTTATCTAAGTTTCATGGAATGTATTGACCTAAAGTCTTTTGTAATATTCCTTTGTTATCCTTTTAAATTTAAGTTGGATCTATAGTGATACCTTCTCTTTCATGCCTATTATCCATAATTGGCATCTTCTGCTTTTTATTTTCTTTGCTTGCTTTGAGTTTAATTTGTTCTTTTTCTATTTTTTATTTTTATTTTTTATTTATATATGACAGTGAAATGCATTACAATTCTTATTATACATATAGAGCACAATTTTTCCTATCTCTGGTTGTATACACAGTAAATTCACACCAATTTGTGTCTTCATACCTGTACTTTGAATAATAATGATCATCACATTCCACCATCATTAATAACCCCATGCCCTCTCCCTTTCTCTCCAACCCCTCTCCCCTATCTAGAGTTTGTCTATTCCTCCCATGCTCCCTCCTTATATCAAAGAAAACATTTGGCCTTTGGTTTTTTGGAATTGGCTAACTTCACTTACCATTATCTTCTCTAACTCCATCCATTTACCTGCAAATGCCATGACTTTATTTTCTTTTATTGCTGAGTAATATTCCATTGTGTACATATGCCACATTTTTTTATCCATTTATCTGTTGAAGGGCATCTAGGTTGGTTCCACAGTTTAGCTATTGTGAATTGTGCTATGACCCTGTAGTATGCTGTTTTTAAATCCATGTCTCAACATCATAAAGGCTATCTATGCTAAGCCCCAGGCCAACATCATTCTAAATGGAGAAAAATTGAAGGCATTCCCTCTAAAAACTGGAACAAGACAGGGATGCCCTCTTTTACCACTTCTATTTAACATAGTTCTTGAAACACTGGCCAGAGCAATTAGACGAAAGAAATTAAAGGGATACACATAGGAAAACAAGAACTCAAATTGGCACTATTTGCTGATGATATGATTCTATACCTGGAAGACCCTAAAAGTTCCACCAGAAAATTTCTAGAACTAATAAATGAATTCAGCAAAGTAGCAGGATATAAAATCAACACCCATAAATCAAAAGCATTTCTGTATATCAGTGACAAATTCTCAGAAAAGGAAACAAGGAAAACTACCCCATTTTCCATAGAAATAAAATAAAATAAATAATAAATTTGGGAATCAACTTAACAAAAGAGGAGAAAGATCTGTATAATGAAAATTACAGAGTCCTAAAGAAATCAAAGAAGACTTTAGAAGATGGAAAGATCTACCTTGTTCTTGGACAGAAAAAATTAATATTATCAAAATGACCATACTTCCAAAAGCACTATGCAGATTTAATGAAATTCCAATCAAAATTCCAATGACATTCCTCATAGAAATAGAAAAAGCAATCATGAAAATCATCTGGAAAAATAAGAGACCCAGAATAGCTAAAGTAATCCTTAGCAGGAAAAGTGAAGCAGGTGGCATCCCTATACCATGTCTTTTTCTAATTTTTGGAGGTGATAGTTGAGATTACCGACTCAAAATCTTTCTAATATTAACATGAATGCAATAAATTTCTTTCTGAGCACTATTTACATCTTAATATGTTATAATTTTATTTTCACTAAGTTAAAAATATTTTCTAGTTTTACTTTTGACTTCCTTGTTCATGCATGAGTTATGTAGAATTTTAAAAATTAATTTACAAATCCTTGAAGATTTTCCCATTATTTTTGTGTTGTCAATTTCTAGTTTGACTACACTGTTGTCAGAGAATATACTTTGTATAATTTCACTTTTTTTTTTATTTCACTAAGGCCCAGAAAATGATCTCTGTCCAAGTTTCATGTGTACTTGAGAAAAATGTGTATGATGCTGTTATTGAGCGGGGTGTTCTATATTTGTCAATTAGGTCAAATCGTTTCAAAAGTGTTCCTCAGTTTTCTATCCATTGCTGATTTTCCTTCTCTTCTATCATCACTGAGAAGGGAGTGTTGAAATCTGTAGTTTTAATTATAGGTCTATTGATTTCTCCTTTCAGCTCTATTAGTTTTTTTCCTTTTTTAAAAAAATTCAGTCATTAGGTGCATATACATGTAGGATTGTTATGAATTTTTGCTTAATGAACCCCTTAATGAATTGTGATCACTTTCGTTATCCTTGGTAATATTCCTTGTTCTGATGATTACTTTGTTCATTTGTTTTTTTGCTTGGTATGCCTTTTTACATCCTTCAGCCTTTAGTCTGTGCTTTTATATTTAAAGTGGGTCTTTTTAAGACAGAAATAATTAGGTCTCGATTTTTTAAAATCCAATCTGGAAATGTTCATTTTAACATTGATATATTTAGACCATTTATATGGAACATCATATTTTGATTGGATTTACCATTTTATCATTTGTGTTTTATTTAGACCTCTTATTTTAGTCTTTTGTTTTTTCCTTTCCTCTTTCTATAGTCTATATAAAATTAATATTTTATCCCTTCAAGGAAAATGTACAAGTCTTGCAACCATTTAAGTCTTTGTTCCCACTCTTTAATTTTCAAATATGTTTCATCCACATATATTGGAAACCCACTGGACAATGTTAGACTTTTGCTTTCAAGAGTAATGTACATGTTAAAGAAATTAAGGGGCTGGGGTTGTGGCTCAGCAGTAGAGTGCTTGTCTACCAGGGCGAGGCCCTGGGTTCGATCCTCAGCACCGCATAAAAATAAAATAAAGGTATTGTGTTCAACTACAACTAAAATAAAATATTTTTAAAAAAAGAAATTAAGAGAGAGAAAATAGTTCATTGTGTTTACCCAGAGACTTACTATTTTCTTCCTTCTTCATTCCAGAGTTCCACATTAACTCTGGTATCATTGCTCTTTAGCACATAGAACTTCTTTGAGCATTTCCTATAAAAGAGCAGGTTGATTTGTGACAAATTCCTTTAATTTTCCTTCACTTGAGAATGTCTGTCTATGCAGACATACCCTCAAGGGTATTTTCTTGGACATAGCATTCTGGGTTGTCATCCCCTTCTCTCAATATACAGATGCTATACCACTGCCTTTTGGCCTCCATGATTTTCGATGAAAAATCCATAACCAGAATCATTGTTTTTCTCTGTATGATGTGTTGTGTTTCTCCGGTACTTTCAATATATATTTTTTTAATCTTTGGTTTTCAGCAGTTGCTAATGTGTCTCCACATGGTTTTCTTTGAGTTTATCCAGTTTGTTTTGTCTTTCATCAAATTGGGAAGTGTGTGTGTGTGTGTGTGTGTGTGTGTGTGTGTGTGTGTGTGAGAGAGAGAGAGAGAGAGAGAGAGAGATCGATCGATCTCCCGCACTGAATTTTATATTCCTTACATCCTTCCACTCCAGTGAAATAAATATTGGAACTTTTATATTGGTGACTCACAGGGCTCTATTTACTTTAAAAAATATTTTGCTCTCTATTCTTAAGAGTAGATAATTTCTTCAAGTCTCTTGTTTCTTTCCCCTGACATCTCCATTTTTCTATTAAATCCATCCAGGGAACTTTTCTATTTTGGACCTTGCTTTTGATAGTTCTAACTGAGTAGTTATGACTGAGACCATATGGCTTGCAAAGCATAAGATATTTACTGTGTTAGGAGAGAGGACAAATGTTTATTTTTTAATTAATTAATTAGTTATTTAAAGTATTTATTTGTTCATTCATTTGTAGTACTTGGGATTGAATCTAGGGGTGCTCTACCACTGAGCTATGTCTCTGACCTTTTTTTTTTTTTTTAAAGAGAGAGTGAGAGAGGAGAGAGAGAGAGAGAGAGAGAGAGAGAGAGAGAATTTTTAATATTCATTTTTTAGTTCTTGGCGGACACAACATCTTTGTTGGTATGTGGTGCTGAGGATCGAACCCGGGCCGCACGCATGCCAGGCGAGCGCGCTACCGCTTGAGCCACATCCCCAGCCCCTGTCTCTGACCTTTTTAAAATTCTTATTTTGAAATAGGTTCTAACTGTTTTGCCGGGGTGGGCATAGAACTTGCAATCCTCCTGCCTCAGCCTCCCAAAGAGCTGGAATAACAGACATGAGCCACCACACCCGGATCAAAGATATAAGTTTATGAGACAAACTCATCATAAAACCATCATTTAGTAGCTATGAGGGAGTAAGGAAGAAGATAGACTCAAGGATAATTACCAGCATTTTGTGATTTTGCATATGTTGTCTTGTGACTATTCATGCAAGCAGTTGAACAATATGGCTCCATATATCCATTAGGACCTATACACTGAGTCATATCAAAAAACCTGCACTGTGTTCGGCAACCAGTACAAGTTGTCAGTTTTCCGTATTTCTCAGGCTGCATTAAGAAAGAATCCTGCATGTGATCACGAACCTCCTTCAGGAAGCTTGGATGGCTACCTACCTGTTTGTATTCACTGACACAACTTTGACAGCAAAATCTTTTCTGCTGACCATCAATCACCAGAACATTATTTCCAGCACCTTTACTGGGCAAATATTCTCCACACTGTTCACAGCAATTCATTATTAGACCATTGGCCATTCTGTATCTATTAAAGCAGTGGTCACTGCACAGTTTATGAGTCATATTTTTAAAGCTAACTTCATGGCGAATCTCTGTTAGTTTACCACAGATTGTACATCTTGATTTATTTAGAGTTCCTTTAGTAGGATTCTGTTTGTCTTCATAAAGGACTCACTTGAATCTACTTGAGCAACAATGGTTCCTTTCATCGTAGTTATATCTTTTTTACACATAACACAGAGTTTCTTTGGAGCAGGCTTGTGGGAGAAGGAAGAAAGGCAGGTAGTCGAACAAAAGAGATGAGCTGATCCTTTTCGTTGATAAGCTGTCTGTCCCTTCTGTAAAGGTTTTTTGCAGTTTGCACAAGTAACTTTAACTGGTTTAGTGGGTTGCTGTTGGGCAGAAGGCTGAAAAATCTGTTTAGGAAGTGAGGCCACTGGTGATAAAGAATCCACCCCTGGTTGTTTCTGATTACGAGGAAATGATGCTGACTGGGAGATCCAAGAATCAGGATTATGATGAGTTGCAGATTCTCCATTCTGAAATACATCTCCTGCCACATTCATTCTACCAGGATTAAAAGGTCCTACTCCAGTCTTGGTCTGTGAAGTTAAAGATGGGGTCTATGTTTGTATATTAACACCAAAATTACTTGTCTGCAGTCCGTTAGAGACATCTCCCAAGTTGGTATTCTGCAGTGATGTTACATGTGTAATCATTAAGTTCATATCTCTCCCGTCAGTATTTTCTAATTGGCCATCATTCACAGAGCTTACACCTGTTTCTAAGGTGGTAACATTAGCAATCTGAATTTCAGAGTCAGGTTCTGTGGTGATACCACTATTACCCATTCCTGAATTTACCTTACTTCTTGAAAAACTGGAAGTAGAGAAATCCACATCATTGGTTCTATTTTTAGTCTCAGAAGGTCTCCGTTCTATAAAATTGGAGGAATTTTTTTCTTGCCCTTGATTTGTTTCCATGTCCTCTTCGTCATCAATGACAATTGTCTCACTTACACTTCCCTTCTGAGAAGCCAACTCTTTTGAGGAAGAAATAATTTTGGAATCATTTCCTTGTAATTCTTCATTTTTTGATGAAGTAAATGTTATGTTTCTTTGATCAGTTACCACTGGTGCAGAAGGTGGGGGAGGTTGTACAGGTTCAATAAAAACAACATCATCATCGTCTTCCACTGATGAGTTTTGAAATTTATTAGATCTAGACACTAAAGGATTGGGTGGACCACTAAATGAATTTCCTACATTTGTGAGACCAGTTGCCATGGCCGTACTTCCCAATAAAACAGGAGTCTGCTCAGTCAGTTCTAATGCTCCCACTGAACTTGTGTCCATGCCAAAGAACCTTTGAGAAAGAAAGGTTGCCAAGTAAGGAGCTAAAACTGCCTGCAGATGGTAGCTGTCTGCCGGGGTGCAGTTGGACCTCTGACCACTAGATGGCGCCACATGCATTATAATCCTCCAGTTTTGCAGCTTCCTATGACATAATGGTAAAGGGCTTTCTGTCCACCACTCCTGACAGGGAAGGAAAGACAAAGATCACAGGCTGGCTAAAATGTAGACATCGATACTTATCAGTCACCCTAAGAAAAGTCTGTCTGGAAGAGACTGAAATGATTAGCAGAGAACAGGTGAGAATTCTCTGCTGATCAACTACCTTAACTACCCTTGGATCCAGCTGGCAATCCTGGATAGTGATGGAGGGACCCTCCCAAGAGCATGGGGGAGAGCCTAAGGGTCAGCTCCCTTCCCCTACCACCCATGCTCCTTGTCTGTTTGTCTGTGTGCTCCCAACAGGGTCAGGCATAGTCCTGGCTTGCCCCTCTGAACTAGGCACTCCTGCATGCTCCTCCTCAGAAGCAGTGCCCACTTCTGCCCTCTGCCTTTTCTAGGAGCTCTGATGATGCTATATCAGCTCCAAGTCAAAGTTCCTCCTCCTCCTCCAACATCAGGGCCCCTCACATCTCCACCCTCAGCCTCTCACTAGGAACTCCCCTTCCCCCTACCCCCTACCTTCCCCCTCACCCCGTGCCTCATTCTTGGGCCATTTCCATAGCATTGACTTGCACCCCACCCCAGTCTCCTTGACCTCCTCTCTGCCTGCATATCCAGCTGTTCCGTCTTAAAGCACAATCGTTCCAAAGTCTCACCCATAAGCCTGGCACTCAGAACGTGTATACTTGGTGTTAAAGAGTCGGAACATCTCAGGTCAGAGAAGCATTGGTGGAAGGGGACTGGGAAGTAAAGAGGAGGCATGGGAGCCACTCGGTCCCTGGACCAAGAAGGCAGACATATCCCAAGTTTAAGAAAGAGAGGAACTAGGCAGTGTATCAGGGAGGAAACCCCTGGGGACTCCCACACAGGGCGACTGAGACAAGTTTCATGGCAGAACAAGAGACAAGGGAATGAACAGGATCAGAAAAAACAAGAGATAATGATTCATAGTTGTGTCTATTTGAGTCCATTTTATTTGGCTACAATAAAATAATGGAGGCTGGGTACTTGGTATAGAAAAGAGATTTATCTAATTCACAGTGAGGTCCGAGAGCTTGATGCCAGCATCTGCTTGGCTCTCCTGAGGACCTTCTGGCTACGTCACCATATGGCAGATAGCATCATGGTTGAAGGTGTGAAAGAGGGAGAGAGAGGAAAGGCAGTTGAGCTTGTTTTATAACAGCCACTAATCCACTCCTCGGACCAGCATTGATCCCTCCCAAGGGTGCTGGCCCCATGAACTAATTACCTCCCACTAGACCGTACCTCCTACAGGTTCTAACACCCCTGGACATCACCACACTGGGGACCATGCTACCAGCACTTGAAGCTTTGGGGGTGGCACTCAAACCATATCCACACTGTAGTACCATTCCTAAGATGCAGGTCAAGTGGAAAGGGCAGCCACTGGGATTCAGTGGGAAAGCCATAGCTGGGCCTGAAGGAGTGTATGGTAGGAGTACATGCCCCCACTGTAACACAGGATTGTGTGAGCGCTGGAGAGTTCATGTCCAATGCACCTGAAGAATGAAGTCCGCAGATAACCAAGGGAGAGAATTCAGTAGCAGATTTATTAGAAGCAAACAAGGAAAGCTCCTACCCATGGGAGGGGTCCCAAAGATGGTCTGTCAGTGGCTCTTTGTCTGGGGATCTTTATACTGTTTTGATGAGGAACTAACCTTGCATTGGGGAGTCTCCCTTGATTTTCTTCTTCTTTTGGTTCAACCAAGAGGGTACAATTGTGATTTCTTATTGCTATAATGGGATGGTTTAATGTTTCTGTTAGCCTGAGATCGCCCTGTACTTAATCCCTAAAACCAAAGAATGGTTTGGATTCAAAACAACTCTTTGGGGTTGATTAATGTTAGGGTACTCAAGGAAGCCTGGGTAACAAACAGATTACACAGATACTGGAGCTCGAGTGGGGCCTTCTAGCTAGGTAGCCCCAAATCCACCCACCCACCAACCAAACAACCAACAAACAGAAAGATCCCCCAAAGTTTAGCCTAGGGTTGTGCTCTGGGGTTGTGGGATCCCATTCTCTGAGGTCCCCATTTCTATCTGCCTTTCGATAATCCATCTCCTGCCTCATTACCTCTTTGCCACATTGGCACTCTGGGGATGTGCTGCCAGTGGGGACTGTCCCAGTCCATTCCAGAAGCAACGATGTGAATCCCTGATGTTAACCTCACTAGCATGAATGATTAAAAAAATATTAATAAAATAAAATAAAGTCACATAAAGGCCAAAAAAAAAAAAAAAGTGCTTGGGAGGCAGACCTGGCCTGGCATCTTCCCTCCCTTACTCAGAGTTACTAAACCTTTCTTTGCTCTCAAATTTCCTTCTCTACAGAGTGAAACAAACAATCCAGTGGGGACTGTCCCAGTCCATTCCAGAAGCAACGATGTGAATCCCTGATGTTAACCTCACTAGCATGAATGATTAAAAAAAATTAATAAAATAAAATAAAGTCACATAAAGGCAAAAAAAAAAAAAAGTGCTTGGGAGGCAGACCTGGCCTGGCATCTTCCCTCCCTTACTCAGAGTTACTAAACCTTTCTTTGCTCTCAAATTTCCTTCTCTACAGAGTGAAACAAACAATATCTATATTCTAGGATAACTGCTAGGATTCAAGCAGATAATGTCTGTAAAACATTTAGCCCATTTACTGGCACAAGGTAAATGGTAGCTATTGTACTATTATCCTCTTCCTCCCTCAGGATTCTCCCTGTATTATATTAGCAAGTTAATAAGCTGGCTGACCTAATTGTTCCCCCTCAACACATTTTTAATCTTTGGTGGCTGCATCTACAGGCCAAGGCTGTTGCCTCCAGAGGCCAGGGCCCCAATTTGTGATCTTTCCCAAGCTGAGTGTGGGTGTTTCTGAGATTCAGAGGCTCTGGGTGCCCCAGGTGACTGTACCCAGGCTAGGAGTTTGTTCCTGGAGAAAATCTCTGCAGCATCTCCTGTGTATTCACCATGTGTGATTTTTGGCTGCTAAGGCCGGAGAAGCTAGGCTGGAGGGCTGGCCCCTCCTGGGTGGACCTCAGGCTCAGCTCTGTGCTGGAGAGGAGATGGCCCACCCACCTAGAGGAAGCGGAGGGAAGGCTGGGCAGCCCCAGGTCTCTGGTCAGCTTAGAATTTATTTTGTGGGCTTTTCCTAAGAGGCACTCCCTTCGAGAAGAGGGGGAGGGTGGGCAGAACTGGGAGCAAGACTGCTTCTACACCAAGTGCCTACTTCATCTTAGATACACTGCAACCCTCTAGGGTGGGGTCTTTCCCAACTGAGAAAGGCCCAGTGCACTGTTTCTTGAAGTTTCTGCTCCATGTAAAGAAATGGATAAATGTTATAATGGAACCATAAAAAGGGCAATTTATAAATGTTTCAGTAGTACTTTTAATAACAACAACAGTCTCTGGGGGCAGACCCTCTGGATCCCCAGGCACATAGTGAGAGAAGGACGAGGAGAGGGACCCTTGGCCAGAGCACACATCTTTCCTCATGGCCAGGAGGAGTACTGTAACACCAGAGGCGTGTTTAGTAAGTCATTATCAAATGGTTGGTGAGCACCTCCTCTGGGCAAAGGCTCCTCTTTGACACTTTTCTAGGACAGCAGAAGTTGCTCCCGGATTGAGGGAGATGTAGAAGGAGACTTCAGACTTCATGGTCCCCATTCTTCCCTCCACACCGGGGAAAGAGAAGCCAGTGCCCCCTCAGCACCAGGTCCCCTCTATCCTACTTATTAAAATAGGGAAGATGGTTCTGAGAAGACTCTGCTATCTCCCTGGAGAGGCTGAGGGACGAGACACACCTGCTTGTTCCCTTAGAGGAACAAGACATGAAGTCAATGGGTATAAGGATAGAGGCCTAGCCTTCTGGTCTCCCAGACTCCCTACATTCATCTAAGTTACAGAAACAGGCAGGGGAATTGGGAAAGGAAAGAAAGGTGCAGTATCTAATGTGAATTGAATACTTCTTATTGACTATATGAAAATGGTGTCTTTGTAGATCAAAAACAGTCAGATAGCAGCAATCTTTACTTAGTACGTGCCGACACACCATATATTTGAATTTGCACAAAACCTGGAAGATGTATGTTGTAGGACTTCACTTGCAGTCCCTGTACATTTCAGTAAATCCCTCTCTTCTGAAGATCCCTCTAATTTGCTAAGAACCCTGGTTTTTCCAGGAAGTGATCTTTTTAAATTGCTGTTTCAAGAATAGGACTCCTGTAAGACAGTATCGTATTCCCAATGAGGCATAAGCTCCATAAGTAAAGTCAACCCTTATTCCTTGAGAGTGGCTGGCCATACTGGATTACATGAAGATCATTTTCTTTTTTTCTTTTTTTTTTTTAAGAGAGGGAGAGATAATTTTTTTTTTTTTTTTTTTGTAGAGGGACACAACACAATGCCTTTATTTTTATGTGGTGCTGAGGATCAAACCCAGGTCCTTCCCATGCTAGGCAAGTGCTCTACTGCTGAGCCACAATCCCAGCCCCCATGAGGCTCATTTTCAAATGAGACACTCTAGCTAAGGCCCCAGTTGCACAATCCATTTGTCTAGTTAAGACCTGAGCAAATAATTATATTGCACAGAAAATAAGGAGATCCAGAATTCAGAATTTCTGATTTGGGGTTCAGGGATAATCAGATATCACTCTTACATGTCTCATTTGAATTTACAAATGTAGAGTTTACTAAATTATTTTACATTACAGAAATCTTAGGAACAGAGACAATCTCCTACTTATGATGGTCCATCTTACATTTTTTCTACTTTATGATGGTTCGAAATCAATAGGCATTCAGTAGAAACCATAGTTGGAATTTGGAATTTTGATCTTTCTCTGGGCTAGATGATGTGGTACAATGTTCTGCTGTGATCCTGGGTGGTGGTAGCCAGCCACAGCACACGTAATCCTGAGGGGAAGCAACCAATACTGTGTAGTGTGCTGTTTTGCTAAGCTATGATGTGCAGTAGGCTAGGTGTATTAAATGCATTTTCGACTTATAGTATTTTCAGCTTACAAAGAATTTGTTAGGGCAGAATCCTATTGAGGAACACCTGTATATTTTGCAGGGAAGATAGACCAGTAAAACAATATCAACACCATCAAAGCTAATTACTCTATTACCCTCTAAAACATATCCCTTTGCCAGTTCATTAAGTCTGCATTTTTTTTTTAGTTTATATTTTGAGAGAGGGTCTTGTTAAATTGCTTAGGGCCTCACTAAGTTACTGAGGCTGGCCTTGAACTTGCAATCCTGCTGCCTCAACCTCCTGAGTTGCTAGGATTACAAGCATACACCATCACAGCCAGACAGCAAATTCTTGTTCTGCCAGATCTTGAGTAAGAAGTTTGCCTTCATGAAGCTATTTATCTCTAGACTAAAAATGAGCCCTGGAAATCCTAACCTAGAAATTCAGACCACTATTGTAGTCTGAATGTTTTCTAAGCAATATTAGCACAGAAATGTGGACTGAAAGATTACCCTTTGAAGTGTCAGTAGTTTGTAGTACCTGGTGCTGTCCCTTCTCTCAAGCCAGTCACTGTGACTGTCCTTTGGTGAAGACAAATGCTGGTCTGTATCTTACAGCAGAGACTTCAAGCAAGCGTCTGAGTGAAACAAAAATGATTGGTAAACAGCGGTAAGACAGACAGCAGTCAGTATGTACAAATGAACTGACCCACACTGTAGCAACCAGCTCAAGAAAGCCCAACTGTGACCCTGGCAGCAACTGGTCCCAAAAGGCCAGGACTTAATTAATGAAAGACAACTTCTCTAGTTTGTCCTAATACCACCACTGATTTTAGGACCAACCTGAGAAAGCCAAATTTGGTCCTCTAACTAATCATATAGGATGCCCTGCTTCTGGTTAGCCACATACAGCTTCCCCATGGCAATGACCTGCAGAGGTGGGGGTGGAGGGTGGGTAGGAAGAGTGGGGGGTGCTCTCCTCTTACCCACTCTTTTGATGCTAAATTCCCTTTCCTCTGCCTGTCAGTGATTCTCCACCAAACACAAAGTAATGAATTCTGCCTCCTTTGCTAGAGAAAGCTCAGAATATATAACCTTTGCTTGTTTGTATTTGTCTTCACTTACTGGCACAACAGAGGCCTAGTGGCTGTAATTCTTTTATAATTGATAATTTTCAAATGTGAAAGGTTTGATGAAAATTCATAAAATGAAAAAATACAGCTATGGAGGAAATTGGGATGTTTGACCCACAAAATAAAGATGAGGAAATTCTTAAATTTAACATTCAGCAATCCTGACATAGAAGTTCTTTTTCCTAATAATATGAAGTAAACAGATTCAGTAAATATAGAGCAATGCCTGGATGTTTGTATTTTTATAGAACTCCAACAATAAGTCTGATGTGCATCCCAATCTAAGACCCATTGACTAAGAAGATGCTTCATGTAAATTATAGTAAAACATGGCAACTTAAACATTTCAATAATGTGCAAAATTCTTACTGATAACATTAAACCGCTATTGCCCAATATCAAAGTACCTTAAGATTCTGATAAATATAGGAAAATGAAGCAGAACTATTTCATCAGATTTGTTTTTCAGTGTTTTTCCCTCTAAAAAACCCAATATATTATAGCAGCAAGAGCACTGAGAAATATTCAGAAACTTCCAAGGAAGCATACAATTCCCAAAGTATTTATATTAATATCATTTTTTTTCTTCTGCAAATCTCACCTAGGGCAGGTTGAGCATCTTTTCTGACTTGACAGCTTCCCCATGTAGCTGTTACAGCAGAAGCACATCAAATAGATTTATTTAATTATTTCTAATACTTCTCTTTTTACCGATAAAAGAACAAAGAGTTGTGGTTTTCCAGGGGACTGGAAAGACAGTTTTTGGTGCAGAGAAACTTTAAAAGCTTTTTAAAAAATATTAATTTATTTATTTTTGATGTATTGATATCCAATTTTGAGTGGAAAAGAAAAAGTTGTAAGAGGACACTAATAAGACAGGATCCTGGGTGATTGAGAAACACTTCATGGTTAATTATTTAATAAAAGTGACAATAAAACATTTAAAAGTAAACATAGTAGTTGACATGGATTGGGAAGAGCCTTAGTTGTTTTGTAAGTAAAGAAACTTTGTTTTACTTTCTCTTAAACAATAAAAACTTGATAACGTCAATTTCCAGTTTAGAGACTTATTCTGATAAGACCCAGAATTTCTAGTATGTGAGTAGATTACAAGAGGATAAAGAATTGTCTTTCATATTATAGTCAAATAAATGCATTAAGAGATCAATCAGCTCATCAACATTGCATGATCTTTGCTATAATTTTAATGTATTTTATAATTTTATTTTCAAACACAGATATGTTAAACCAAGGCAGATATTTTGCTTTCCAAGTTTTGTCCTTCATTTGCTCTTTCATATTCTGAAGCAAACTGATATTTAAGGACAGGAATTCTCTATTGGGGATCTATAAGGTCAAAACTGTTTTCATAATAACACTGAGATATTACTTATGTTAATATAAATGCATTTATCATTCCTATCTTTAATGAGTTAATAAGAATATCAAACATTTCTCAATATCATTTATAATATAGATAATATTGTCAGTTATAACTCATGCACACAAAATCATCCTTAAGGTCTAGGATATGCAGCCCCCAAGATGATCAGCAATGATCCTGCCTCCTATTATTCATACCTTTGCATAACCTATTCTCCTTACTGACTTGCTTCTACAGAAACAAATATGGCAGAAGAAACGAATATCACTTGAGATACTTGGTTTTATGAAGACTAAGACCTCTTTTCTCAGAGCTCCCTCTGACTCCCTGGCTCATTTACTCTGAGGGAAGTCAACTACCATGTTATGAACTACCCTGCGAGAGGCCCAGGTAACAAGAAACCGAGGGAGAATTTGGCCAACAGCCAGTGAGAAACCAAAGACCCATGCCTACCAGTCCATGATGAACTTCACCCTTCAGACAACCATGTGAGTCAGCTTGGAAGCAAATTTTTCTCAGGGTTGTAACCTAATCAGTGGATTAATCCACTGATATGGATTCACTGGTTATAACTGAAGGCTGGTCAATGGGAGAATACCATTGAAGCTTATATCTTGTCCCCAATGAGCAGATCTATCTATCTATCTCTCTCTCCCCCCCCCTTCCTTCCTATTGCCATGTTCTGAGCTGCTTTCTTACACCATGATGTTCTGACTCACCTGGACCCAGGGCCATGGAGTTGGTTGACCATGGACTAAACCTGAACATGAGCCCAAATAAACTTTTCTTCCTCTGTGTTGTTTTTGTCGGGTCTTTCAGCCACAGTGATGACAAAGCAAACTAAAACATTTCCAAAGATAAGAAATAATTTCACACTCTTACAAAGAGAGATAAAGTCCTTTCTGAATTAGAGGAAAATTTATACACAGACCTATAGAGAGCTTATAGTTTCAGGTTTCCAACTTCAACCAGTCAAGAATAAGCACAGTAGCAAAAAATGCATCATTGCAAACATCAAAGAGCTATTCTTCCAGTATATACTAAATAGCTTTGAGATAAAGGTGGGCAGATAAACAAGTAAGAATGGCAAACTGGATTGTCTGACATCTCTCTCCACAGAGAAGAGCTTTCTGTCATCCATCTAGAGAAATGAACCAAACTGTGAGGGAGTAAACCAGTTCTCAGGTATTGCTGTCACCAGTGTGGAATAATTCAGCACAAGCAAAACAAAACAAAAGTAAAAAAACAAAAACTTTACTTCCAAGGGGAAATAAAAAAGACTAAAGAAATGGGGAGTTAGCAATGCTAAATTTCAATTAATCCTGCTTGGAACTCACCTCTAAGATCCAAGGGAAGACAAACTTGGGCTTAAGTTCCCCACGAATTCACTCCTCTGACCATGCACAAAGAGGTTTACTTGGTTCTGTTGGAGGAATTCATTGGGTAACTCAGATGACCTCTAAATGATTAAAAAAATATGTTTTATAAGCAAAAAATACAAAAGTGATTCACAGAAATGTAAAATAAACACAATAAACACATGACGGAGATTTTATTTAATTCATTTTAAGGGAGAAATAGCAACAGAGTAGGGGTGTGTGTGTGTTATGTGTGTGGAACATAAGGAATGTCAAAGTACATTTGCTTAATTACATGAGACTAATCCATATCCACAGGATGATAATTATATCTTCACCAAACACAACCTGCATTTACACAGATAAGAATCATATCTACTGTATTAATTTGTATAATGTACAGATCTGTTAAACAGCTAAAAAAAAATCAATGAAAGGTAGAGATAACCCAGAGGAAGAGTTTGCTAGAGAGGACCCCACCTAACCTTTCTTGCCTCTGTCAAAGTCTTGCACGGTTTCCCTGACAGAGGGTTTTGTGGGCATGTATGTATGTAGGCTCCATGTATGTTCCTTTTCTTGTGTCTGATTAAATAAGAATCTTTCCTGTGTATAACACTTTCCTGTGTATAGCCTTGCTTGGACAATCAATATTTTCAATTATATCCTGGCAAAAACAGAAGGCAGATTTTATTGAACTATTCAGATAGCTACATTGTTCAAGAAAGGTTAAGAAACTCCATAAGAATTTCTGATGGTGGTGCCGGGGAAGAGGAGTATCAGTGAGAGTTAGATGCCTTTGTTTTGGTTCAGACAAAAAGGCAGAGTCCACTAAACCAAAAGAAGTTTGGGCTTCCAGATATATCCATTTAAAAAAACTCTGGATATTTTTTATGCAAACAGTTTCTATTAAACTCATGAAATTTATTCAGACTAACGGAATAATGCAATTAACTCGTTTTTATTTCTGGGGTTTCCATCAGTAATTTGCCTATAAGAAGTTGTTACTTTCAGACTAAAATGGGTCCTGGAAATCCCACTCAGCACACTGGTGTGGCCAGAAGTTGCTTGAAGAGTGTCGGCTTGGAAGCCTGTTGAAAGTCCCTGATGCAATCCTTCCCATAAAACTCTTGCTAATCCCCTTGGAGTTTATCAGAGAGCTTGAGGCATGCTTCAGAGTCAAACATCACTTGTAGATGACAAACACCAAAGGCTGAGGTCAATTGTAATAGTAACCAATAATAATTAGAATGTAGAAACAGAAGAAAATCTCAGGCTGGGAATATAGCTCAGTTGGTAGAGTGCTTGCCTTGCATGCACCAAGGCCTTGGGTTCAAATCCCCAGTACCACACACACACAAAAAAATCTCTCCTGGGGTTCAATACATCAACTATACCATATGTGTTTGATCACAGTTTCCCCCTGAGAGTAAAAACATATTATGGATTGTGAGCACAGTATGATAGTTAATAATGTTTTATCTATTTAAATTTAATCTGTGGAAGGCTAAGTGATTTTTATGATTTGATAAATCTTTCTATGCAGGTCCTACAATAAATGTTGAGCTAGCTAGATAAAAAACATAGAGCATGAATAATATATGCATATATATTTCTAGCATTTTTACATTTATAAGGTAAAATAACAAATTTTCAATGTTTTTCCTATGCTCTTTGGGTTATCTCAAATAGTTTTAGGTGCAAATAATATTCTAGAAATATTATTTTAGTTTTTCTAAATGTAAGGCCTGAACTTGGGAAGGAAAAAACATTCAAAAGGTTGTCAGAGGTGATTTGATCACTTGATTTAGGAAGGTCTTGGATGACTGACAAGCAAGTCTTGCCTGCTTAATCTAATTCTAATGAATTTTTTATGTACACATAGAAAAAATAATATAATTCTACAGAAACAGTGTTTGCACAAGTGAGGAAATCTTTTCAATAATAAAAAATAATCTTGAAATCAAAACAAAGCACAGAAAATTATTCTCTTTAGGCATGAAATCTTTACTCTCTAGATAGAGTACAGAGATGAAAACATTAATCCACATATATAACCTTTCACATTATAGATGAAAAAATCCATTAAAATCAAATTTTCTTTTTTTTGTAGATAGTTCCTTTAATCTTTTTTTTTAAATTTTTTTATTGGTTGTTCAAAACATTACATAGTTCTTGATATATCATATTTCACACTTTGATTCAAGTGGGTTATGAACTCCCATTTTTACCCCGTATACAGATTGCAGAGTCACATCAGTTACACTTCCACTGATTTACATATTGACATACTCATGTCTGTTGTATTCTGCTGCCTTTCCTATCCTCTACTATCCCCCCTCCCCTCCCCTCCCCTCCCCTCTTCTCTCTCTACCCCCTCTACTGTAATTCATTTCTCAACCTTGTATTATTTTTCCATTTCCCCTCACTTCCTCTTGTATGTAATTTTGTATAACCCTAAGGGTCTCCTTCCATTTCCAAGCAATTTCCCTTCTCTCTCCCTGTCCCTCCCACCTCTCATCCCTGTTTAATGTTAGTCATCTTCTCATGCTCTTCTTCCCTACTCTGTTCTTAGTTACTCTCCTTATATCAAAGAAGACATTTGGCATTTGTTTTTTAGGGATTGGCTAGCTTCACTTAGCATAATCTGCTCTAATGCCATCCATTTCCCTCCAAATTCTATAATTTTGTCATTTCTTAATGCAGAGTAATACTCCATTGTGTATAAATGCCACATTTTTTTTATCCATTCGTCTATTGAAGGGCATCTAGGTTGCTTCCACAGTCTTGCTATTGTGAATTGTACTGCTATGAACATCGATGTAGCAGTGTCCCTGTAGCATGCTGTTTTTAGGTCTTTAGGGAATAGACCCAGAAGGGGAATAGCTGGATCAAATGGTGGTTCCATTCCCAGCTTTCCAAGAAATCTCCATACTGCTTTCCAAATTGGTTGCACCAATTTGCAGTCCCACCAACAATGTACAAGTGTACCCTTTTCCCCACATCCTCGCCAGCACTTGTTGTTGTTTGACTTCATAATGGCTGCCAATCTTACTGGAGTGAGATGATATCTTAGGGTGGTTTTGATTTGCATTTCTCTGACTGCTAGCGATGGTGAGCATTTTTTCATGTACTTGTTGATTGATTGTATGTCCTCCTCTGAGAAGTGTCTGTTTAGGTCCTTGGCCCATTTGTTGATTGGGTTATTTGTTATCTTATTGTCTAATTTTTTGAGTTCTTTATATACTCTGGATATTAGGGCTCTATCTGAAGTGTGAGGAGTAAAGATTTGTTCCCATGATGTAGGCTCCCTATTTACCTCTCTTATTGTTTCTTTTGCTGAGAAAAAACTTTTTAGTTTGAGCAAGTCCCATTTGTTGATTCTAGATATTAATTCTTGTGCTATGGGTGTCCTATTGAGGAATTTGGAGCCCGACCCCACAGTATGTAGGTCGTAGCCAACTTTTTCTTCTATCAGATGCCTTTCAAACACTGAAAGAAAATGGGTTCCAACCAAGAATTGTGTATCCAGCAAAATTAAGCTTCAAGATGGAAGATGAAATTAAAACCTTCCACGATAAACAAAAGTTAAAAGAATTTGCAGCTAGAAAACCATCTCTCCAAAATATCCTCAGCAAAACATTACAGGAAGAGGAAATGGAAAATAACAATGAAAACCAACAGTGGGAGGTAGGACAGTAAAGGGGGGAAAATAATCAAAGAGGAAAACAAACCATATTCAGTATCATAAATAAACAAATATGGCTGGAAGGATAACCCATATCTCAATAATAACCAAATTTTCAATTCTGTGAATAATTCAACAAAATTGACACAGGTACATTAAAATTGATTAGAAATAATAATCTATAACTTATATTTACTGTATTGTCTTTTAAAAATGAAAGTACATATTGTCCTATAAATAGAACACTAGGAAAATAGAGTAGGTTTTATATATGTAAGCCATTGTATAAATAGGACATTGGGCAAATATGATATTCTTTCATACATTACACAACATCAAAGAAGTGATTTTCATGACCTGTTCAACAATTAATTTTGGTAGAAAGGAGAAAAATACTTCAAAGTATTTTACGTTATCAAATATGTTGTTGATTTTGCTCCATATGGCTTGTTTTGACATCATCATTTTTCTTACCATTTGAGAGTAATATAGCTTCTCATATCAAATCTAATACCATCTTGGACCGTGGAAGGTCCTCAATCATTATGCTTTCTTCCTCCTGTTGGTTTCTCATTGCATCTTTTAGGTGGGCTAAGCAGCTGTCTTTTGAAATCCAACAAACCTAGGAGACCTTTCTTGTCTTCACAAATTTGTTAACAGTCCATGCAATTATGATATACATATCGATTACTTGAGTAAACAAAGGCCAATACCTTTGTTGTTGTTGTTTTTCTGGCTTCTAATAGAAGTCGTATATTTGGAAACCAACCAAATATGCCCATACCACCCTTAAAATTAGTAGTTACCCACTACCTTTGGTTGAGGTACATTGGTTCTATTCTTCATTTTTTTTCCCATAGGGGAACTTTGCCAAGTAGTTCCACTATATTTGAAAAATGACATACTTATCATCTAATCATCTGACGGTGAAAATTCACTGTTTGTATCAAGTCTGTAGTCATAAAACCTTCTTGCTTGATTTTTCATCAGTGTTGCAGGTTTTGGAGGACAATTCTTTATTCTGTTTTCCCTCATAGTGCCTGTAGGTTGGACCCAGTACTTTGCAGGTGTATCAGCAAGTTATAATCCGTTAATAGTCAAAAACCAGAGTGTGACTATGGATTCTCTACTTCTTCAAGAACTTTTTAGAATTACCTTACACTCAAGCAAATGATCATTGTGCATCCCTCTCAAACACTTTTTCTGTGATATAAGTCAAAATTATAGTGATATCTTGATATTCTACAGAGTGCTCATAACTGATGCATAAGTCTTATGGGCTTACTTTCTAAAAATTGTTTCAGTGAATTGATATATGATAATAATTTCATCCATTGTCAAACACTCTTCATAAATGACTTTCAAATCATATTTATAGAGGATACATTTTAAAACGTTTATCTTCAATATTCTCTTGCCATTCATTATTTCATTATTGTTGCAAAGACTGTATGTTATTTTGATACTATTTCGCTCCTGGAAATGATTTCTTAACATTTTGTTTGTTTGTTTTGTACATAGGTTTGAACCCAGGGACACTCTACCACCGAGTTATATTTCCAGGCCTTTTTACTTTTTATTTTGAGACAAGGTCTCAATAAGTTGTTGAGGCTGGTCTTGAACTTAAATCCTCTTGCCTCATCCTCCTGAGTAGCTGGGATTACAGGCATGAACCACCACACCCAGGTTGAGCAATGCATTTTTGATAATAGATATACCCAAGTCTTCATCATTTCATAAAAGACTTTCAGCAGTTTCTTATACATGGTAGCTCATGATAACCTGACAACATAAGAATTCCTAACAATGTTTTAATTCATCTACAATATGTATTTCAACTTATTCCTACTTTCTACAGGACAGCTTACACTATATATTTCAGGTATTAATATTTCAAAATTTCCATCCAGCTTGAATACTCCAATGAATTCCTCATTTTCTCCAGCATTTAGAATAAGGTTTTTTCATATATATATATATATGATTATTTTCACATATATATGATAATTTATATATATATGTGTATTTGGTACCAGGAATAAAACCCAGAGGCACTCAATCACTGAGCTATGACCCCAGCCTAGTTGTACATAATTAGCACAGTTAAAGTTATTCAAGGCTTTTTTAAAGATCAAATATTAATGTATTGATATAAACCAAAGTTTAATCCTCTATGTGTTAAAGTAATAAGGATTTTTTTCTTCAAATTCATAGTCTTAACATATATTTTATAGCAGATATAGTATTTGTGGCAAATACATATTAACATTTTTATGAAATACATGGAAACAACTGTAGATCAGTCTTGTATGTTATTGTATGAAATACTGTCCAGTTGCTAATTCTTTTTTTCAATTAATTCTTAATTTGTTTTAGTTAGTTATAAATGACAGTAGAATGCATTTATACACTTTGATATATCATACATAGATGGGATATAATTTCTCATTTTTCTGAGTGTACATGTTGTAGAATCATATTGGTCATGCAGTCACATATATCCATAAAGTAATAATGTCTGTTTTATTCTACTATTTTTCCTATCCCCATCCCCTCTCCTCCCCTCCCTTCACTTCCCTCTACCTAATCTAAGGTAATGCTATTCTTCTCTAGTGCCCCCTGCCTTATTGTGAATTAGCATCTACATATTAGAGAAAACATTCAGACTTTGGTTTGGGGGAATTGGCTTATTTCACTTAACATGATATTCTTCAACTCCATCCATTCACTGGCTTATTCCATAATTTCACTCTTCCTTAAAGCTGGGTAATATTCCATTGAGTATATATAACATATTTTCTTTATCCATTCATCTATTGAAGGACACCTAGGTTGGTTCTATAGTTTAGCTATTGTGAATTGAGCTGCTACAAACATTGACGTGGCTGCATTACTGTATTATGCTGATTTTAAGTCCTTTGGGTATAGATGGAGGAGTGGGATAGCTAGGTTAAATTGTGGTTCCACTCCAAGTTCTCTGAGGATTCTCTATACTGCTTTCCATAGTGGTTGCACCAATTTGCAGTCTCACCAGCAATGTACAAGTGTACCTTTTCCCCCACATCCTCGCCAACATTTATTGTTGCCTATATTCTTGATTGCCATTCTGACAGGAGTGAGATGAAATCTTAAGAGTAGTTTTGATTTGTATTTCTCTAGTTGCTAGAGATGTTGAACACTTTTTCATATATTTGTTGATTGATTGCATTTCTTTTGTGAAGTGTCTGTTCAGTTCCTTAGCCCATTTATTGATTGAGTTGTTTTTTTGGTGTTAAGTTTTTTGAATTCTTTATATATCCTAGAGATTAATGCTCTATCGGAGGTGCATGTGGTAAAGATGTTTTCCCAATCTGTAGGCTCTCTCCTTTTATTGTTTCTTTTGCTGAGAAGAAGCTTTTAAATTTGAATCCATCCCATTTATTGATTCTTGATTTTACTTCTTTTTTTTTAAAGAGAGAGTGAGAGAGGAGAGAGAGAGAGAGAGAGAGAGAGAGAGAGAATTTTCAATATTTATTTTTTAGCTTTCGGTGGACACAACATCTTTGTTTGTATGTGGTGCTGAGGATCGAACCCGGGCCGCACGCATGCCAGGCGAGCGCGCTATCGCTTGAGCCACATCACCAGCCCCTTGATTTTACTTCTTGTGCTTTAGGAGACTTGTTAAGGAAGTCAGGCCAACGTGGTGAAGATTAGGGCCTGTTTTTTCTTCTATTAGGCACAGGGTCTCTGTTCTAGTGCCTAAGTCTTTAATCCACTTTGAATAGATTTTTTTTATGCAGGGTGAGAGATAGAGGTTTAATTTCATTTTGCTACATATGGATTTCTAGTTTTGCCAGCACCATTTGTTGAATAGACTATCTCTTCCCAGTGAAAGTTTTTGGCACCTGTGTTTAGTACGACATAACCATATTTAAGTGGGTTTGTCTCTGTGTCTTCTATTCTGTACCATTGGTCTACAGTCTATTTTGGTATCAATATCATGCCATTTTTGTTACTATAGCTCTGTAGTATGGTTTAAAGTCTGGTATTGTGATGCCTCCTGCTTCATTTTTCTTGCTAACGAGTGATTTAGCTATTCTGGGTCTCTTATTTTTCAAATAAATTTTATGATTGCTTTTTCTATTTCTATGAAGAATGTCATTGGGATTTTAATAGGAATTGCATTAAATCAGCATAACACTTTTGGTAATATGGCCATTTTGACAATATTAATGCTGCCTATCAAGGAGCATGGCAGATCTTTCCATCTTCTGAAGTTTTCTTTAGTTTCTTTCTTTAGTGTTCTATAGTTTCCATTGTAGAGTTTTATTAGATTGATTCCCAGGTATTTTATTTATTTACTTATTTTATTTTTTGAGGCTATTGTGAATGGGGTAATTTTCCTAATTTTTCTTTCAGTGGGTTAATCACTGATGTATAAGAATGCATTTGATTTATGGGTGTTGATTTTGTTTCCTGCTACTTCACTAAATTCATTTATTAGTTCTAGAAGTTTTCTGGTGGAATTTTTTGAATCTTCTAGATATAGAATCATGTCATCAACAAATAGTGATAGTTTGAGTTTTTCTTTACCTATCCCTTTATTTTCTTTCTTTTGTCTAATTGCTCTGGCTAGAGTTTCAAGGACCATGTTGAATAGAAGTGGTGAAAAAGAACATCCTTGTCTTGTTACAGTTTTTAGAGGGAATGCTTTCAATTTTTCTCCATTTAGAATGATGCTGGCCTTTGGTTTAGCATAGGTAGCTTTTACAATGTTGAGGTATGTTCCTACTATCCCTAGTTTTTCTAGTGTTTTGAACATGAAGCTATGCTGTATTTTGTCAAATGCTTTTTCTGCATCTATTAATATAATCAAATGATTCTTTTCTTTTTTTTTTTTTTTTTTTTGTGGTACTGGGGATTGAACCCAGGGCTTTGTGCATGCGAGGCTAGCACTCTACCAACTGAGCTATATCCCCAGCCCCTGATCATATGATTCTTGTTTTTAAATCTATTAGTTAATATGATGAATTACATTTATTGATTTCCATATGTTGAACCAACCCTACATCCCTGGGATGAACCCCATTTGATCATGGTGCACTATCTTTTTAATATGTTTTTGTATATGATTTGCCAGAATTTTATTGAGAATTTTTGCATCTATGTTCATCAGGGATATTGATCTGAATTTTTCTTGATGTGTCTTTATCTGGTTTTGGTATCAGGGTGATATTAGCCTCATAGAATGAGTTTGGAATGGTTTCCTTCTTTTCTATTTCTTGGAATACTTTGAGGAGTATTGGTGTTAATTCTTCTTTGAAAATCTTGTAGAACTTGGCTGAGATTCCATCTGGTCCTGGGCTTTTCTTGGTTGCTAGGCTTTTGATGGCATTTTCTATTTCATTACTTGAAATTGATCTGTTGAAATTGTATATGACCTCCTCATTCAGTTTGGGTAGGTTATATGTCTCTAGAAATTTGTAGATATCTTCTATATTTTCTATTTTATTTGAATATAAATTTTGGTAGTAGTTTCTAATTATCTTCTGTATTTCAGGCTTGTCCATTGTGATATTTCCTTCTTCATCTTATATTTTGGTAATTTGAGTTTTTTCTTCATTAGGATGGTCAGGGGTTTATCTATTTTATTTATTTTTTCAAAGAACCAACTTTTTGTTTTGTCAACTTTTTCAATTGTTTTGATTTCAGCTCTGATTTTAATTACTTCCTGTTTTATACTGCTCTTGTTGTTGGTTTGTTCTTCTTTTTCTAGGGCTTTGAGATGTAGTGTTAGGTCATTTATTTATTGACTTTTATTCTTTAATGAATGTGTTCAATGAAATAAACTTTCCTCTTAGTACTGCCTTTATACCATCCCAGAGATTTTGATGTATCAGTGTTCTCATTTACCTCTAAGAATTTTTCAATTTCATCCTGGCTTTCTTCAACTATTCATTCATCATTCAATAGTGTATTATTTGGTCTCCATTTTTTACAGTGGCTTGTACTTTTTATTTTATTATTGATTTCTAATTTCATTCCATTGTGGTCTGATAGAATGTAGGGTATTAATTCTGTCTTTCTGTATTTACTAAGAGTTGCTTTGTGGTGTAAGATATGGTCTATTTTAGAGAAGGAGCCATGTACTGCTGAGAAGAAAGTATATTTGCTCGTTGATGGATAAAATATTCTATATATGTCTGTTAAATCTAAATTATTGATTATATTATTTAGTTCTGTAGTTTCCTTATTTAGTTTTTGTTTGGAAGAACTGCCCAGTAGTGAGAGAGTTGTGTTAAAGTCACCCAGCGTTATTGTATTATGGTCTTTTTAACTCTTGAAATTGAGAAGGATTTGTTTCATGTTCCTAGATGGTCCATCGTTTGGGGCATAAATATGTATAACTGTTATGTCCTGCTTATATGTACTTCCCTTAAGAAGTGTGAAATGTCTTTCTTTGTCTCTTCTGATTAACTTTGGTTTGAAGTCTATTTTATCTGAGATGAGAATGAAAACCCCTGCTTGTTTACGCAATCCATATGAGTGATGAGTGTTTTCCCACCCTTTCACCTTCAGCCTGTGGATGTCTTTGCCCATGTGGTGAGTCTCTTGAAGACAGCATATTGTTGGGTCTTGCTTTTTAATCCCCTCTGCCAATCTATGTCTTTTGATTAATGAGTTTAGGCCATTAACATTCAGGGTTATTATTGAGATATGATTTGTATTCCCTGTCATTTTGATTTATTTCTGGTTTTTGATTTGTCTTAGTTTCTCATTTGGTTAAATGTTACTCTAGTATATATCCTCCCTTTGCTGGTTTTCACTTTTTTTTTTACTTCATCCTCATGGAATATTTTGTTGAGAATGTTCTGTAGTATAGACTTTCTAGTTGTGAATTCTTTTAAATTTTTTTTATCATGAAAGGTTTTAATTTCATCTTCAAATCTGAAACTTAATTTTCCTGAATATAAATTTTTGGTTGGCATTTGTTTTCTTTCAGAACTTGAAATATATTATTCTAGGACCTCCTTTGATGGTTAGGGTTGAGAAATCAATTGAGGTTTGAATTGGTTCCCCCATATATGTAATTTAATTTTTTTTCTCACAGACTTTAAAATTTTATCTTTATTCTCTGTGTTAGTCATTCTCATTATAATGTGTCTTGGTGTGAGTCTGCTGTAATTTTGTACATTTGGGGTCCTGTAAGCCTCTTGTATTTGATTTTCCATTCCATTATTTAGGTTTGAGAAGTTTTCTGCTACTATATCATTGAACAGATTGTGCATTCCTTTGTTTTGTATCTCTGCTCCTTCATCTATTCCAATGACCTTAATTTGGTATTTTCATGTTATCCCATAATTCTTAGATGTTCTATTAATGGTTTCTTACCATATTTTCTGCATGGTCAATTCTACTTTCAAGATTATATATTTTGTCTTCATAGTTTGAGATTCTGTCTTCCAAGAGGTCTAGTCTGTTGGTGATGCTTTGTATTGAATTTATAATTTAGTTTACTGATTCTTTCAGTTTGAGGATTTCTGCTTGTTTTTTTTTTCATGATCTCTAACACTTCATTGAAGTGATCTTTCACTTCCTGTATTTTTTTCTTTGATTTCACTCCTTATGCTATCTTTTACTTTACAGATCAATTTATCTATGTACAATCTGAACTCCTCATGGGCATTTCTTTTACTGTATTATCAGTGGCTTCTGTGGTTGAAGCATCTTGGTTTATTTTGGGAGCCTTATTCCCTTGTTTTTTCATGTTGTTAGTGTGTTTTCCCATCTAGAAGTATGGATCTAAGGCAGCATAAATTTTATCCTGTAAACCTGTAGTGTCCCTGAAGGTTTCCAGTGCCTCACCTTTAATGGTGAGATCAATATCAACAGTGTACACAATATATATAGTCTTAAACCTAATAGCTCCCACTGTAGCAGCTACTGCTTTCTCACATTAAACCAAAATGATGAGTTCAATAGCTATCTATAGCATAAACAGAAAATTTGTTAAATTGGTTTATAATTTTGAATGGTGGATAAGAGAACAGGAATAGGGTAATATGTAATATTTGTGAGGGAAGAAGAGAGAATCTAGAAGTAAAAATTCACAAGAAGAGTGGAAGAGGAGCCAACAGAGATTGGCTGTTGGTTGGAGAAATGTTGGAAAGAAAATAAAAAAAAAATAGACAAGAGAGGGGAAGAATACTAACAAAGAGAAAAAATTAAAGACATTAGAATACAACGAAAATGCAAAACACCATTTGTATATCATTGTCCTCCACACATTGATGCATAAAAAATATCCTGTTCCAAATATGGTAGAGATATTAGTGAACCAAAAAATAAAATGAAATAAATCTTGCTGGAAAGTCGAACTGTCTCTATCAGTGTTCAACATTTTCTCAGCCCCATCTCTGACATCTGTCAGGATCGCCAAACCCAGATCAGCCCTGACACACTGAGTCTCTATCCCACTGATCTGGGCATCAGATACCTCAGGCTTGGCCATGCTCCAGTCCCAAGATCTCAATGCTGCTCCTACTTGCAGAGAGACCACCAGGGATATACTCATGCAAAGGAACAACTCCGAGATGCAACAGCAAGGCAAGGACCACCAGCACTCTCAGCAGGAAGACCCCAGGCTCCTTCAAACCCACAGACACCCCCACACTGGAACTCCAGGTCCTGGCTAGAGTCCTCAGACAGAGGCTCCTGTGGTGGTAAACCTGCTGGCATCTGGGCCCAGCCCCTGGCTGGTGTCCCCAAATGGGTGCAGTCACATGCAATCAAACCTGGAGTCTCCCCCACAGCAGTCCTTTAGGCCTTGATAGCAGTGGTAGTGGCAGTGGTTGTTGACAGCAGGCAGTGGGTCAGCAGCAGTGGTGGCTGCAGTGGCAGCATCACCAGGAGGTCTCTAGGGGTCAGCAGCAGTGTTGGCTGAGGTTGCATCCAGGTCAGCGGTGTTTTTTGAGGCAGCAGCAGGTGGTTGCAGCTGCAAGGGCAGCAGCACCTAGGAAGAAGACCTCCAGGTGACCTCAGGCTGGCAGCAGCAGAATCAGAGGCAGAAGCAATGGTAGTAGCAGTGCCAGTGGCAATTGATTGACAGGAGACCTCCAGTTAACAGCAGTGACTATGGAGGTAGTGTCGAAAGTAGTGTCTGAGGCAGCGGAGGCCATGCCCAGAGAAGAGACCTCTGGGTAGCAGCAGTGACTATGGAGGTAGTGTCAAAAGTAGTGTCTGAGGCAGCGGAGGCCATGCCCAGAGAAGAGACCTCTGGGCACAGAAGTGGCATCTGCAGCAGTGGTGTCTGAGGCAGGGTTTCTTAAAACATTAATCTGCTCTATCTATCAGATAATCTCTTAGTTCTTACACCTCCTGGTAAGAGAAGAAAATCACAGGTCTCTATCATCATCATCATATTCATTTATTTTTTATTAATCTCATTCCAGTACTCATGTCTTCTTGTTTCTTTCATAGAAGCACCCACCTCCCAGATAACTTTACAACCTGTTCTTTCCAAACCAGACCTTTGCCATGGACCCCTTAACTGACCAAAACTTTTCTAAAAGAGAAACACAAACTGCTTGCCATATATTGCCCCCTCTCAGCCTGAAGAAGCCAGAGCAGTCATTGCCCATTTCCTCTTACAGCACTAAGGGTTCCCTTACTTAGAGGGAAAACAAAGGACAGTCCATGGCAATCTTATCTGATCCCAGTTCCAGCACTTGAAAGTGGACATACATTTATTACACTTAACAAAGGGGGAGACATGGAGAGCAGTGATTTGAATCATGGTCTCTCTGACTGCCTTGTGGCTGCATTGTGCTGGGAACTTCCTGTGCAAAGGTGTAATCAAGATGGCCCAATTGCTACGGTGATGCCAACCCTAGGAGGCTCTGTGCAATGGCATGGAGCTATATAGGTCAGGACGCTGAGCTCAGGCACCAGCTCCTGGGGAATAGAGATTTCTGAGCATAACAAGATGACCCTAATGTCTCACCATTCCTGCATCCTTCAGATTGCCTGCTTTGCTAAACTCTCCCACAAATAACCTTTGGATGAAGCATATATAATAAATATTCTGGTACTAGCTCTGGGTCATTCATCCTCTATCAGGGGTGATGTCCCACCTGGCTCCAGGTTTTTCTCTCCATGTGTGTCTGTCTTTTCTCAATCCCCCATCATCCCTTGCCAGTCTTTCCTGAATTAATGGCTACAGCTGAGAGATGGGGCCAAGGCATTGCCTAGGCCTTTCTTTCTTTAAAATTTTTTATTGTTGTTGTTTAGGACCACAATTTTTTTTCCCATGAGAACTTTTCTTTGTTGCTAAAATCTTTTATACCCAGTAGTTTTACTTTTAATCAAAGTAATTAATTTCTGGTTTACAGAGAAAAGGGGGATATAGGTGATTGACCTCTGTCAAATAAAAGCATTTTAGAATATCACCAAAGATTTTGAACACACAACACATAATTTTCTACACCTACCTAATATTTTTATAGCTTCTTCAAGTGGCAACAACAACCTCAAAGACATAGCCACTCTATAGCACATAAAAATAAATGTAAAATTAAATCAATTAATATTAGTTTTAGTAATCAATGTTTATATCTGATTTTTTTCTTTCCTTTCATTTGGCTCACTTTACTATTAGTTCTAAGTTTTAAGTTTAACCTCTTCACAATTATGTTTAAGCTGACACATGCAAAAGTTTCTGATGATATAAAAAGTTTGTTGGCCAAAGAAGTTAGCATTTTTTTGACATGTAAGTCACTCTAAAAGCTAAGAAAAGATGCTCTTGGACTTAAGCATCCCAGGAGACTCACATCTCATGCAATGCTAGTTACCCCAACCCCTCAGGAGAGCCCACTGGAGCATCTTGGTGGATGACCTCCAAACTGCTAAAATATCATTTTTCAAAATGGCTAGTTCATGACTGTCATAGAAATTCATAATGAGTATATAGCAAAGATTTTATGTAACTCCTTAAATGATGAGGGAATTGGTAAGATGTTAAAATCAGCTTAATCAGGATTTGACTTGTAGTAATTTATAGTCTTATGGAAAAAATTATTTGCATAGGTATAGACAGAAATCATTTGTATTGCTGTGGAAGAAAACATTTTCACTACTATCAATTTTCAAAAACTTAACCTCTGATTCTACAGAGTTGTAAAATGGCCTCATCAATCAAAGGCAATCATAAGCACACAGCCAACCTATAAAGTCAAATTATTCCTGCAAGTTTTATTAGAAAAAGCCAATATTTCATGGAAGGAACTCTTAGTAATCCTTTTTCTTCATTTTCAAGTCTTCAGCTGTTTTTTTTTTCCCTCTGAGAAACAAGAGTTTTGGGTGGAGTTGAAGTGTGTGTGTGTGTATGTGTGTGTGTGTGTGAGAGAGAGAGAGAGAGAGAGAGAGAGAGAGAGAGAGAGAGAGAGAACGAACACAGTGAGACGAGTTTATGAAAGCCTTCTACACCAGGCTTACAAATCTAGACTTTATAATAAGAAGGGTCCAAAGCAGCGAACTGACATGATCACTATATGTTTAAAAATTACTCTGTTGTCAGCAGATAGCTTAGAGAATAAAAAGATGGTGGAGGGGAGTCCAGTTAAAATATTTGTGTAATAGTCTTGGGAAAGAATAAGTGGATCATTAAAGAGCCAGAAGACGAGATATTTCAGGGGCAAAACCAAGGTATTAGTAAAAAAGGAAACAAACAAACAAACAAGGTAAACCAATTAATTTTGGGGAAGGGATTAGATTCAAGGGAAAAAAACAAACAAACAAGGTAAACCAATTAATTTTGGGGAAGGGATTAGATTCAGGATTCCAGATAGGGACCATAAAAGATCATCTAAGATTTCTAGCTTTTAGCCATTGTTGGAGTCCAGGAATACAGAAGGGTCACTAGGTTCCATAAGAATTAGTTCAGTTTAGAGAAGCTGCATGAGAAAAGGTCTAGGTGCCTTCAACAATAATAGGTAACTGGTCAAAAGAAGGTTGGGAATTAAGAAGAAGGTTATAACTGCACAAAATATCAACACTAAGGAATTAATGCATTGTCTTGTGAGCGAAAAGAGAATAGATTGAAAAGTGAGTCCTAGCAAAAAGGAAAATGCAGCCATCAAGGAAGTTGGAAATCTGTGGTCATGGAACATGGAAAAATAGTAGAAGAGTTCCTTCCTCTGACCACCTTTGACATTTCTACCACTCTTGATCTTTATTATTGCAAAAGTTATTAGTTCTAGTCCAGTGAGACAGAACACTTGCACAATAAGTCATGTGAAGCAAATGTATTACTCACAGAGGCAGTAAGACACACTGAAGTCTAGAATGTATGATAAACTGGTCCATTAAGGCCAAGGAAGGTGGTCCAGGAGACTCGTCTGTGTGTACTCCATGTCACAACACAGCAGAGGGACCCTGAAATCACTCTAACATGGATTTATACCTTGGATGAACTGGGATCACTGAGCACACATTTTGTGGAGCATCCTGTTCTAGGAGGAAAGAACATATAGCCTGGATCATTTCAAACAATTCCTTCTTATCTCAGGACACTTCATTCTTGGTACATTCTACATTTACCCTTAGAGCTACAAGCATGAAGGAGAGGATCTAGGATGGACAAGGCCATTCAGGGATTTATCCTTCTATACTTATCTATTCCTAATTTGGGGAGAGACTATTTGGTGATCTCTTCCTCTTAACCAACACCATTTCCACTGCATATCTCTAATAGGACCTGGAACACCATTGCCATATGATACATGTTCAGTAAATTAATGAAAAGAACTATGAATCAAAAGGACAGCAAGGATAATTACTAATTCACAGAGAAGGAACTGAAAAAACTGGTCTGTTTGTTAGAAATATATTGACATGGATCTGTAGCTCAGTGGTAGAGTGCTTTCCTAGCACATTTGAGGCACTGGGTTTGATCCTCAGCACCACATAAAAAATAAAGAAACAAACAAATAAATAAAGGCATTGAATCCATCTACAACTAAAAATATTTTTTTAAATTTTAATTAGGTATATATGACAGAAGAATGCATTTTGATTCATTGCACACAATCGCAGCACAATTTTACATTTTACATGGTTGTACACAATGTAGCATCGCACCATATGTGTAGTCTTACATGTATCTAGGGTAATGATGTCCATTTCATTCCACCATCTTTCTTCCCTACGGCTCCCTACACTTTGCCCCATCTAAGTTGCAAAAGTTCCTTCATTTTTCTCATGTCCCCTCATCCCCATTATGAATTAGCATCCACTTATCAGAGAGAACAATTGGTTTTTTGGGATTGACTTACTTCACTTAGCACGATATTGTCCAACACCATCCACTTACCTGCAAATGCCATAATTTTATTTTCTTTTATTGCTGAGTAATATTCTGTTGTATATTTATACCACAGTTTCTTTATCCATTCATCTATTGAAGTGCATTTAGGTTGCTTCCACAGTTTAGCCATTGTGAATTGAGCTGCTAAAACATTGATGTGGCTGTATTACTATAGTATGCTGATTTAAGTCCTTTTGGCATAGACTGAGGAGTAGGATAGCTGGGTCAGATGGTGGATCCATTCCAAGATTTTTAAGGAATCTCCATACTGCTTTTCATAGTGGTTGCACCAATTAGCAGTCCCACCAGCAATGAATGAGAGTGCCTTTTCCCCCACATCCTCGCTAACATTTATTGTTGTCTGTGTTCTTGATAACTGCTATTCTGACTGGCATGAGATGAAATCTTAGAATAGTTTTGATTTGCATTTCTTTAATTACTAGAGTTGTTGAACATTTTTTCATATATTTATTGATCAAATATATATCTTCTTCTAAGAAATGTCTGTTCAACTCCTTGGCCCATTTATTGATTGGTTTGTTTGTTTAGTGTTAAGACTTTTGAGTTCTTTATATATCCTGGAAATTAGTGCTCGATCTGACGTGTATGTGGCAAAATTTGCTCCTAAAACATAGCCTCTCTTCACCTCATAGATTGTTTCTTTTGCTGAGAAGAAGCTTTTTAGTTTGAGTCCATCCCATTTATTAATTTTTTATTTTATTTCTTGCACTTTAGGAATCTTGTTAAGGAAGTTGGGGCCTAATCCAACGTAATGAAGATGTGGGCCTACTTTCTCCTCTATTAGGCACAGGGTCTCTGTTCTAATTCCTAGGTCCTTGACCCACTTTGAGTTGAGTTTTGTGCATGGTGAGAGATAGGGGTTTATTTTCATTTTGTTGCATATGGATTTCCAGTTCTCCCAGCACCATTTGTTGAAGAGGATATCTTTTCTCCAATGTCTGATTTTGTCACCTTTGTCTAGTATGAGATAACTGTATTTATGTGAGTTTGTTTCTGTATCTTCCATTCTGTACCATTGGTCTACCATGTCTATTTTGGTACCAATACCATGCCATTTTTGTTACTAAGCTTTGTAGAATAGTTTAAGTTCTGGTATTGTGATGCCTCCTGCTTCACTCTTATTGCTAAGGATTACTCTAGCTATTCTGGGTCTCTTATTTTTTCCAAATGAATTTCATGATTTTCATGATTGCGTTTTCTTTTCTATAAGAAATGTCAATGGGATTTTAATTGGAATCACATTGAATCTGTATAGCACTTTGGGTAGTATGGCCATGTTGACAATATTAATTTTGCATATCTAAAAGCATGGGAGATCTTTCCATCTTCTAAAGTCTTCTTCAATTTCTTTCTTTAGTGTGCTGTAGTTTTCATTGTAAAGGTCTTTCACCTCTTTTGTTAAGTTGATTCCCAAGTTTTTTTTTTTTTTTTGGGGCTATTGTGAATGCAGTAGTTTTCCTAATTTCTCTTTCAGAGGATTCATCATGATGTATAAAAATGCATCTGATTTATGAGCATTAATTTTATATCTTGCTACTTTTCTCAATTTATTCATTAGTTTAATTAATTAATTATTTGTCTGGTGGAGTTTTTTGGATCCTCTAAATATAGAATCATGTCAGCAAATAATGATAGTTTGAGTTCTTCTTTTCCAATTTAACTTTAACTTCTGTCATCTATCTAATTGCTCTGACTAGAGTTTCAAAGACTATGTTTAATAGAAGTGGTGAAAGAGGGCATCCCTGTTTTGTTCCAGTTTTTCTTCCAATGTTTCTCCATTTAGAATGATGTTGGCCTGAGGTTTAGCATAGATAGCTTTTACAGTGTTGAGGTATATTCCTACTATCCCTAGTTTTTCTAGTGTTTTGAACATGAAGGTGTGCTGTGTTTTGTCAAATGCTTTCTCTGCACCAACTGATATAATCATATGATCCTTTAAGTCTATTGATATGATGAATTATATTTATTGATATCTGTATGTTGAACTAACCTTGCATCCCTGGAATGAACACCCTTGATCATGGTGCACTATTTTTAAAATGTTTTTGTATGAGATTTGCCAGAATTTTATTGAGACTTTTTTGCATCAATATTTATCAGGAATATTGGTCTGAAATTTTCTTTTCTTGTTGTTCTTGGTATCTGGATGATACTAGCTTTGAATAATGAGTTTGGAAGGGTCCTTCCTTTTCTATTTCATGGGATAATATGAGGAGTATTATTAATTCTTCTGGACAGTCTACCTCCTACCTTATTTAGACTTCTTTGAAAGTCTTATAGAACTCATCTGTAAATCTGTCTGGTCCTAGACTTTTCTTGGTTGGTAGCCTTTTGATGGCATCTTCTATTTTCTTGCTTGAAATTGATCTGTTTAAATTATGTATGTCCTCTTGACTCAGTTTAGGTTGATCATATGCCTATAAATATTTGTTGGTGTCTTCAAGGTTTTCTATTTTACTGGAGTGTAAGTTTTCAAAATTGTTTCTAATTATCTTTTGTATTTCAATAGTGTCTGTCATGATATTATCTTTTTTCATAACAAATTTTCGTAATTTGAGTTTGTTCCCTCCTTCTTTTCGTTAGGGTGGCTAAGGGTTTGTCCATTTAATTAATTTTTTTCAAAGAACCATTTTTTTTTGTTTTGTCAATATTTTGCATTGTTTCTTTTGTTTAACTTTCATTCCACTCTTATTTTAATTATTTCGTGTCTTCTCCTACTTTTGGGGTTGGTTTGCTCTTCTTTTCCTAGGGCTTTGAGGTATAAGACAAGGTCATTTATTTGTTGACTTTTTCCTCTTGGCACTGCCTTTATAGTAACAAGTGGTAGTAGCAATAGTGGAGGTGACTCAAGATAGCAGTGGGGGTGTTCCAAGATGGATGCGACCACTTTCAGAGGTGGAGCTGAAAGGGTGGTAGGATTTATCCTTCTATACTTATCTATTCCTAATTTGAGGAGAGACTATTTGGTGATTTCTTCCTCTTAACCAACACCATTTCCACTGCATATCTCTAATAGGACCTGGAACACCATTGCCATATGATACATGTTCAGTAAATTAATGAAAAGAACTATGAATCAAAAGGACAGCAAGGAGAATTACTAATTCACAGAGAAGGAACTGAAAAAACTGGTCTGTTTGTTAGAAATATATTGACATGGATCTGTAGCTCAGTGGTAGAGTGCTTTCCTAGCACATTTGAGGCACTGGGTTTGATCCTCAGCACCACATAAAAAATAAAGAAACAAACAAATAAATAAAGGCATTGAATCCATCTACAACTAAAAATATTTTTTTAAATTTTAATTAGGTATATATGACAGAAGAATGCATTTTGATTCATTGCACACAATCGCAGCACAATTTTACATTTTACATGGTTGTACACAATGTAGCATCGCACCATATGTGTAGTCTTACATGTATCTAGGGTAATGATGTCCATTTCATTCCACCATCTTTCTTCCCTACGGCTCCCTACACTTTGCCTAGGGAAGAAAGTTTCAAATTAGGATAATATTCTACATAGAGTAATTTCAAGTTGGAAAAAATATATATAACCATGTCTCTTCTCCTCCCTTGGTCTGTACTGCAAGCTGACCCCTGAGTGCTGATCTGAAAATGATGATTGTGTATTGTACCAGCTTAAGCTAGTCCTTTTTGCTTTGCTTTACTTCAAGACTATTTGCTGTAAAGTGAGTTCTGGCCACACAGTCTGTCTTTAACAGGAACTAAAGCATTCATGACATTTTCCAAAGTTCTTTAATGTACATTATCTCATTAAACATTGCAATAACCTAGGGAGGTTTTTGTTGTTATTGTTGTTGCAGGTGCCTTGGAGCAAACATGCTAACCTGGTTAGTGCTAACCTGTCACGACTGATGGGCAGATAGATGCTTTTGAAAGCAGATTTAACAAGTAAGTAGTCTTGGAGATTTTCATAAACTTCTATTAAAGATGATGCCCATGTAATCTTCAATTTCATAAAGATGAAGAATGACTTCTAAATAACACAATTCAAAAGGTGATACTCCTTTATGGAATTAATATTTTTTTTCAATTAGAATGTAAGATCAACTTCTCTTTTGTTCTCTGGAAGTTTTAATTAAGACCAAAAAACTTTAATATCTCACATCCTTCACAATAACCATTAAAGGTTTGGACTTTTCTCTTTTTGAGGCCCTCATCCCCTGCAGGCATATTTTAGCAAAAAGAATGTGATTCTAAGATTTCCAGATGTTACCGCTCAGATGTGTCTTAGCATGCATCTATAAACCATCTGGTGGCAGCAACAGCTGGATTGGGTCCAAACATAAATGTTTGTGCAGGTAAGAGGGTATTAATAGAATTTGAAATGATCAGTGGTTTGTCAGACAGTTTGTGTTACTGTTTGATCAGCTGTTGAAATGAGCTCTCAGTGACCAAGACAGGCTTTCAGAATTCTATAGTCAGTTTTCCTGTATGCTGAAGAGCGCCATGGTTTAAATGAAGTTTGTCCTCCAGAGAATTATGTGCTGGTGTCTCAGTATCCAGTGTAGTAATGTTGAGCTGGGGTCTAGTGTGAGCTAACTAAGCCACGGTGGGCATTGCCTTGGAAGGGATTAATGCTGGTCTCAAGGAGACAGCTAGTTCTCAAGATAGCAGGTTGTTACAAAAGAATAAGCTAGCCTGCTTCTTGAATCACCCTGGCTTCTAGTCTCACCGTGTGATCTCTCCCTCTCTTAATGTTCTCCCACCATGATGCCATCTACCAGGTTATGTTGAAACCAGGGGAGTCCTTCTCAGAGACTGAACAGATGAGGCTGCATGATATTAGACTTTTTTTTACCTCCCAAACTGAGAACTAAATGAGCCTTTTCTCTTTACAAAGTACTCAGCCTCAGAGATTTTGTCATAGCAACATAAAACGGACTAAGATAAGCGATCCGGTCCTTATTTAAATATTCTGAATGTGTGGCTGAGTCATAAATTATTTGTCTTTAGTCTTAAGAGCATACTCTGCTTTGTTTAAGAGGTCTGAAGCATTTGTGGTGTGTTTGTACAACTATGAAAATACCTTTGCATCTCTATGCCCTTTGCAACTAATGAAAGAAAGTTCTGTCCCTGAAATGTGCTGGGGAGCAGAGATGGAAAGATTTAGTGAGTCTCTGGGGTGTGGGTAATTTCCTTGAAGAATCATCCAGTTTCTTCTAATTCAGGAAAAGGCATTAAGCATAAGCAAGTGGCAGCATTCCTATCTCCTCCCCTAGTTCCTGGAATGAAAGATGATATCCTCCAGCCATTGAATCTGGGACCTCCAAGAGGAGAAGATCATGTCATTATTTCTGTCCCTTCTTTTTTGGAAGTTGTGATAATTATGCCAGGAGCTGGAATGAACTTTCCATAGCTCTAAATCAAGTTTTGACTTTGCAAACTAACAACAATGAAAACAATTCATAAAAATACTGGAATTAATAACATCTTTCTAGAAGACTACTTGATCTTCATTTTTGGAGTACTTACCAAAGCAATTGATTTCCCAATTTAAAAATGAAAATGCTACCAAACATTTATTAAGCATTTACTATGTGCTAGATGCTTTGTTTATGATTTATATAGACTATTTAATTATCACATTGAACACATTGGGATTCTCTTATTATTCCTAATGATATAGACAGGGAGACTGATTCACAGGGCATTAAGAAAATTGTTCAGAGTCACAGATCTTGTAGATGACAATTAAAGTGGAATCTGAGCTGAAAATCTTGATACTACTTCCCATAAGCTTCAATGGACAATTATTCAATGATAAGGAAGTTATTGCCATTCATTCAATAGAAACTTAGTACTGAGAAGTCAGAGCTTAGTAGCACTTAGCCCTCCTCTTAAGTTTACAGCCAGTGGATGAGCTGCAAATAAACCAGCAATGGTAGATGTATACACTTTGTGCAATGAGAACACCAAGGTAGGGGGAATTAAATCAGAATAAAAAAGGCTTCTAAGAGAAAACTTCAATTAGGGAGGAGTTTGTGGAAGTTATAAAGAGTAAAGGGGAAGGGCTTGGTGGAATGTTAGAAGAATGAGACAGCTAGCCATCTTGGAGCCTACCTAGATCCTCCAATGTAATTCCCTACTCATCCTAAAATCTTGGGGGGGAAATGACAGGGCTTTAAGCAGAAGGGCATAGAGGGCAGGTGGGGCTAGGATCTGGCTGTATATTAGAGGCAAGTACTTGGAAAGCATCATGGAGGGCAGATTTGAGAGGGGTCACACCAGAGGTAGAAGACTCCAGAAGGATTCTGTGAGAACCCAGGTCACATAAGATGACGGGAAGAGGTGGTGGGGGGTGGATAGGAGGGGCTTATGAAGCAGGGGATGAGCAGGTCTTGGGATAGCTGTATATGGAGTGGAAGGGCTGAAGGATGGGAACATGCAGGACCAGAGAACTTTTTATATGACCCGCCTCACAGAAAAATGAGAAAAATCTTGATGATTAGGAAGAAGAGTTTAATTTCAGTCACGGGATTTTTCAGTTTGGGCTTTTTCAGTCTGGTGGTGCTGACGCCACAGAATACCTAGGACTGAGTAATAGACAGAGAATAGAAATGTGTTGGTTCACAGTTCAGACATGGGAAGTCCAAGATCAAGGCCAGCAGATGACAAGGGACTTGCTGCATCATCCTATTGCAGAAGGACAAAGAGACCATGCTAGAGAGCAAGAGGAAGCTGAACTCAAGTCTTCTCAGAGGAGCCCACTTCGGCAATAACTCTCACCTCCTTGATAACATTAATCTGTCTGTGAGCACAGAGCACCTATGGACTAAACACCTCTTTAAAGTCCCACCTTTGAATAGTGTTATAATGGCAATGAAATTCCAATAGCAGTTTGGGAGGGGACAAATATTCCAACCATAACAATCAGGATGGTGAATAAGTGGATGATTTATTTAGTGCTTCAGTAGTACCTGACACAAGGTAAGTAAGTGCATGTTGAACAGAAGCTGAATTGTCAGTAGAAGACCCTCAGAGGGAAGTCTGGGGCTAGAAACAATGATCTGGGACTCACATGCATAAAAATTGTGCCCAAGGGAGCTGCACAGCATAAAAGCAAAGGGATAAGGACAGATCTCTAGGCAGAGGAGGCAGAGAGGAATGGGAAAGAACAGGAGCAAACAGTGTTTTAGAAGCAAGGCCAGAGGAGATTTTTAAGAAAAAGAAAACATTTATATCAAATGACTTGCAGAGCCCAGTGAAGAAAATTGCCCATGGATTGAACATATAGAGCTCATGGGCGACCTTAATGAGGACAGCTTTGGAGGAGGGGGCAGCAGCAAAAAAAAATGTGTAAAAGGAAACAAAATGGACCCAGATCACTTCCCCAAAGAGCTTGAATGTGGCATCATAGAGAATGAGGACAAGATTTAGATGTAGATGTAGGATTGAGGGAGGCTGGTTATTTTGATGTTTTAAAGATAGAAAAGCCTTAAACCTCACCATGTATAATAGTGCATGCCTGTAATCCCAGTGACTCAGGAGGCTGAGGCAGGAAGATCCCAAGTTCAAGGCCAGGCTCAGCAACTTAATGAGACCCTGTCTCAAAATAAATAAAAAAAAATAGTAATTAAAAAAGTGTCATGAGCCTCTTTATTGGCTAAGAGGTTAAAGAAGAGGGGGAGGGGAGATGGACAGAGAAAGGAAGCAGAGGGAATGGGATCCGGAGTTCAGAGGAGAGACGCGCACTCTGTGGATGTCAGGGAGGACCACGGGAGAGGAAGTTGGATGCATTTGAGCAAGTGGTGGGCTGGAGGAGTGCCAGCAGGACAGCCATCCCAAGTCTCTCATTTGGTTCTTATCTGTGCAACAGTGGGTTAGCATCAGATATAGTTAACACTCTGTCTTGTGCTCTTTCTTGTGGAAAATTTCTTAATTTGCTTGTTATACAGGGAAGGACTGGTCGAACAGACTCTCAGAATGACTTTGTTCCATCTTCTTCTCAGGTACTTCTTTTTACTTCCCAGCCCTTGGATGTCTCCTGAGGACTTGTCCTTGGCACTCTTCTCCTTGAGCTCAACATTCTCTCTTTGGACAGTGGCATTCATGCTTTCAGAGTCACCTGCTACCTACCAGCTGTTCCTCTCCTGCACCCCTCCAACCCTGCTGCATTCCAAGGCTTCCCATCAGATCATTCCCATCAGGAATCCTTGAAGACCAGATTCAACCTGGAGATGCAGCCAGTCTCACTAATTGGGGAAGACTTCTTTGTTCTTTCATCCACCTGGCCGCTTCTCATCTTTACCTTTAGTTCATTTTAGTGTGATAATGAATCAAAGTTACGAGAAGCAGTCAGTTTAGCAGGAAGAGACTAGTTACCTTGCAGGAGCTGCTCTTTAAAGGATGGTTCTGAAATGCATAAAATATTTGATGAAGTCCTGTCTAGCCATTGGGTCTGTCTAGCCTGGATCTGGGAGACCTGGGTTTTGGCAGCAGAAGTGAAGTAGGGGTCAAGGAGGTGAAGGCAAGGTGCTCCGGGCCAAGGAGTGAAACAGGAAGGAGGAAGACCAAAGGGCCCCTCCCAGGCACCTTTGTTAGGTAAAGTTAGTTGTGACCCAAGGGGAACAGTGAAGAAATGCCTGTTTTGATTTCTGGACCCCAAGTGTATCCATGGTTGAGCGTGTGCTGGGTCCTGCCTAGGAACAGACCACTTTGGATGCCTTTCGCATCACTGTAGCTTGTGTGAGCAGGGGGTTCCCCTTGTCTAGTTAGACTGAATGGCTCACTGTTCCTTGTATGTGTCCCAGGTTTTCCTGATTCTATGTCTTTGCTCATGCTGTCCATTTGCTGGGATTCTTTATACACTCCTCCACATCTACCAGTCCAAGCCAGTCTTCAAGAGCCAGATCAAATGTCAGAAGATGGATCACCATCTTAGTCCCAGGATCAATGCATTAAAGGGAACAAAAACTGTGTGTATGTTGCAGGTAGGCTGGGAATGGGGCTGGGTGGGGAAATATTTGTCCTAGATTTTGAAAGACTTTACAGCCATAATAATCACATACAATATTTATTGGATTCTTATTCTTCCAAAATGTATGAGATAATGGTTTGAAAATAATTGGGAAAATATTGACATGGACTACATAACAGATAATACTAGGGAATTGTTAATTTGGTTAGTGTATAACACTATTATAGTTGTATAAAAGAATGACATCCTTTGTAGATGCCTAATAAATTTTGGATGCCGAATGTGTTAGTTTTCTGTCACTATAAAAATACCTGAGAAAAATCGACTTATAAAGAGAAAAGGTTTATTTTGGCTCACAGTTTTAGAGGTTTCAGTCCATGATTGATTGACCATATTGCTTTTGGGACTATGTTGAGGTAACATGTCATGTTAGAAAGTGCATGATGGAAAAAACTGCCTACCTGGTATCCAGGAAGCATAAAATGAAAAAACAATGGGGTCCCACAATCTGGGCACACCTCCCAATGACCTGAAGATTTCCCATTAGGTCCCAACTCATAAAGTTTCTAGCATCTCCCAATAGTGTTAAGCTGTGGACCAAATCTTTAACAAATTGGCCTTTGGAGGTCATCCCAAATTCAAACTACAGAAAAGAATCACTGTGTTTGTAATAGCTTAATAAATGTGTGTGTGCATGCATGTGCATGTTCATTCGCACAAATACGTGGACATATACATAAACATATCACATACGTTCATATACAATATGGCAGAGTGCTAACATTTGACGCTAGCTGGTAGGTTGTGATTCTTGCTCTTCCTTTTACTATTCTACATGCTTAAAATTTTGTGTAATAAAAATATAAACATAACAAGAAGAGAGTTAAGAAGTGACCCTAGACTTCGTAGCCAGGTAGAGAAAAGCCCCCAGGAATAAGATGGGCTGAACCCACCTTTATGCCAATAGAAACTCTTCACAGGTTCATCTGAGACAATGCTTTCATCTTAATTATGTACAGGGAAACAAAAAGCAACATCTTCATTCTTTTGTTTCAGAAATTCATTTAAACTTTGACAAGAGCTTATTCTGTTCCAAACACATTCACACACGCTAATTTATTTTTTATTGATTATTTAAAACATTACATAGCTCATGATATATAATTCTGACAATTATTTTTGTGAGATCATTTTTGTTCATATTATTCCCATTTTATGAGTGGGGAAGATGAAGCGTCCAAATTCTTTAGATCACAGAACTAGCACATGGCAAAGTGAGAATTCTTTTTTTTTATTGGTTGTTCAAAACATTACAAAGCTCTTGACATATCCTATTTCATACATTAGATTCAAGTGGGTTATGAACTCCCATTTTTACCCCAATTACAGATTGCAGAATCACATCGGTTACACATCCACATTTTTGCATGATGCCCTATTAGTGACTGTTGTATTCTGCTACCTTTCCTATCCCCTACTATCCCCCCTCCCCTCCCCTCCCATCTTCTCTCTCTACCCCATCTACTGTAATTCATTTCTCTCCTTGTTTATTTCCCCATTCCCCTCACAACCTCTTATATGTAATTTTGTGAGAACTCTAATCAGTTCTGCAGACTCTACATCTCAGGTCATTCTAGGACCCCTGCAGTGTCCTTTTCTGGGTAATAAAGGTCAAAGCCTTCAGCCCAGAGCCATAAGCCCAGGCAGAGAGCTGGTCCTTGGATAGGTTTGGGGAGGAAAGCAAAGAGGGCCTTTCCTGGACATTCCTGAGTATCCTTTGGGAATGATATTTTACAAAACTGGATCATTGGATCTCTCTGGAGGACCACAGGATTTCCTGCTTTCATCATAGCAGGTTTGCGATCTGCAATGCCTAAAAATATTTGATGAAGTCCTGTCTAGCCATTGGGTCAGCATGCGCCACCCAGGGACTTCTCTGATTGCATCAAGGGGATGCTCTCAGTGGCTTCCATGAGCATCAAGGAAATCCATCTGCCTCTGGGAGTTGATTCTCATGAAAGAGGGATTTCTGAATCACAGCAGACAGCAGACGCTCAACCACATCAAGGAGGAAACAGACTTTCGGGCTGACGTGGAGTTGTAACGTGGGGGGAATGATGACTGATTAGCCAACCACAGGGTGGGACGTGCCGAGCTCTTCAGCCAAGGCTAAGGGGAGCAGTGAGGCTACACGGTGAATGAAGCAGGCAGGGAGCACGAAGTACAAGGCTCTGTGAACATCTGGGGACACTTAATAGGGAGGAAATGTAGACCTCCCACACAGTAGCACTTTTATGAGCTCTGATTATACACTAGGGTACAGGGGAAAATAACAGAAACTAGCACACTGGTAAATAATCCGTAAAACAGGCTCCTTTCTCGGATCTTCCTCCTTCCTTCAACACATGTCAAAGGCAAATGACGCAGTGCGCATCAGCCTGACAGGACGGGAGCTAAGCAGGTGTCTGCACATGGATGGCTCCTGGATGCCTGGGGCCCATGGCAACACCTTGAGCCACAAAAGGAGTAGTGGCCCCAAGGTTCTTCTGGGAAATCTACAAAGAATATAAACGTGGGCCTTAAAGTCTCAGAAACAGCACATGAATTGGGGGTGGGTGAGGTGGGACGGAAGATGAGCTGAGGTAGACTGGGATGGGCGCTCAGCTTGCCTGTCCATTCCTTTTACTTGGAAGTTGCAGATGTGTGCTGTGGAGTCAGACGCATCCGGATTCATATACTAGCCCCAACACTCAAGAGCTCTGTGAACTTGGGCGAGTTACTTAGGCTCTTTAGGCCTCCGTTTCTTCATGTGATAAAAGGAAGTTTCTGGGTTATACAAATGTTTTGAGGAATAGAATGCACAGCCCAGTAATATAACGACATTGCTGGAGCTGGCACGTCACGGGTCATCAGTGGATGCATGCTCTTTTCGTTGCTGGGCCTTTCAGTAAATACGCAATGAGCTCTGTGCTGCTCCCTGAGGGTTCAGAGATGGTACCTTGCCCGGGGAGGTGGGCTATAATTTTACCCTCCACTTGTGAAATGAGGCACTTGCCCATCTTCTATTCCAGGCCTATGTCTTCTTTCCTTCTATTTCCCCTTTCTCCATTTTCCCATATGTGGAACTCCTAATGCTTGAAACGAGAGAAAAGGAGCCCTGTAATCAGAGAGTACATAAGAAAACACTCTAGAAACCTCTCTGCACCTGGCTCCCAGTGGGCTCTTGATAGTGCAATGAATAATTACTTCCAGGGGCCAAAATACTCAGGAGAGTGGAAATTTTCTTCTAATTCTCTTAGTGTTTGGATGAAAATGGAATCATTCATTGGGAAGTCAAGGGCTGCAAACTGTTGGTCCATGGATCAGGTCTGGCTCAGGAATATGTTTTGTTCTGCCTGCACAGCTTTTTGAAAATTGAAAAATTTCAAATTAAAACCTGCATTTCTGGATTATACTAAAAACACACACACAAACAAACAAAAACACAATGTCTATCCTGGACCTGCACTTGGCAGAGGGAGCTTGGTAGAGGCAGCCCTGGTTGCATGGACTTTCCCTCCCTGGGTCCTCAGGTGCCAAGCACCATGTGCCCCCCCACCACAGCCTCTTCTTACACTTATTCCAAGTGAGCCCTGATTTCCTTTGATTGTGTCAGTCACCATGGGAGGTGATTACAGGTGAGAAAAGTAGAACCAAGAGGACTCCTGCAACAGCCCTTCCTTAAGCCCATGCTCCCTCCCAACCCCATGCTCTTCCCTGGTGCTCTGGGCCTGGGGTGCCTGCCTGATAACTCACTTTCCATCCAGATATGCTGGCCCCATGTCAATACCAATGCCAGCCTTCCGTTATGATTACTGTCCTTCCAGGCAACAAGAAAGTGATTGGATGACAATTACCACGGCATCTCATCCAAGGCAATTTCTCTCTGGTTGGACAACCACAGGATGGAACATAACTGCGGATTCTTTGCATTCCTTTGCCGTGACTGAGAGTGATCCTCTAGCCCCTGCTTTACTGAGCTCCGGGCATTCGAAAGTGAAGACTGACAGGGAACTGAAGTACCAGAGTACAGTGGCCTCTCAGCTTACTCTTTATTTTCAGCGCTGGGGATTGAACCCAGGGCCTTAGCACATGCTCAGCAAGTGCTATACCACTGAGCCACATCTCCAGCCTCCTTTACAGTCTTTAATCAGTGGCACACTTTTATTTTTATATATTTCTCAAAAGGAGAACTAGCAAAACCAGCTTCCCCTGGCCACACACCCTAGATCCCTAGGATCTCAGAGAACCCAGATTGAAAAACACTGGCATGGTCACATTTTGTAAATGAGGGGGCAGAGATGTGAAAAGGGAAAGACCAGCACCTCCTTACAGGGTGGTTCTTCCTGCCAAGGAGGGTGTAAGCCACCTGAGAAATTAAAGTCTAGAATAATTAGTGAAGAACAAAAGACAAAGTCGGAATTAATTTTAAATTATTGGAGCACCTGATAGGTCCAGCCCACACAGGAGCTAGATAATTAGAAAATGGCTCCGGTGTTTTATTTCATGGGTACATCAAAGGCAGGGGTAAGGTTTCAAGGGTGGAGTCTTGCTTCCCGAAGTCCTACAGTCAACAGATTGATTGGCATCTTGGCAGATCACTCCCATCTCAGAAGGGCTGTGTGGCTATAGCAGGTCACCCATCTCCGGGGCAGTGTGGGACCTGGCAGAGCTTGGACAGGACCCACGATGCCTCTGGGCAGTCAGCCAGAGGAAATGTCCACTGGAAGTTTCCAGACACCAGGTTTCCCTATTCAATTAGGCTGTGATGCGCGGCAGTCCACACATAGCCCACGGATGCCTCGAGACCCTCTCTGGGTGCGTCCTCGGCCTCCGTTCCAGAGCAACACTAACAGCTGTACCTCTGGTATTTGACCCAGCTGGGCAGAGGTGGCCTTCACTTTGCAGGACCCAAGCTAGACCTCCAGCTGAGAGCATCATGTTGAGGACCATCACTGTGAGTTTGGGTTTCCAGGTGTGTCAAGCCTGAGTTCTGCAAGGTTCCTAGAGTGCCAGGCTCCAAGACAGCCTTCAGTGATCCCGCTTCCTGGTCCTCCTACTCTGTGTAGTTCTCTCTAAGGTTGTACCAAGATTGGTCTGTGTGGCCAACAGAACATGGTAGATGGGTGGAATGTCCCTTCTGAGAGTAGGTTAAAGATGGAGGAATTTGCACCATGGTTTCTCTGTGTCTCTTGGAGCCTTCCCTCTGGTGAATAAGTTTTGTTGTGAGCAGCCCCGTGGAGTTGCTCACAGAATGAGGAGCTGAAATCTACTCTCAGTAGCCATACTGGGGCGCTGAGAAACATAACCTATAGCCCCATGATGTGTTCAGGATCACAACTCTAGTGGACAGCTGGACCCAAACCCCATGGGAGACCCTGAGCCAGAACCATCCAGCTGAGCCACTCTCAGAACCCTGACTTTCAGAAATGGTGAGATAGGAAATGCTTGCTGTTTTAAGCTGCTGAGTTTTGGGGTCATTTGTTCCATAACAACAGATGACTAATATGCTCTCACAGCATCAGGGGGTCTGATTGCATGTTATGGCTTAGATCTGAGGTGTCCTTCATAAGCTCACGAGTGAGACAATGCAAGAATGTTTAGAGGTGAAATGATTAGGTTATGAGGGCTATTGTCTAATAAGTAGATTAATCCACTTGATGGAATAATAATTTTAAAATGCTATACTGGGTGAACCATAGGCAGGTATGTGCAGCGAAGGGAAGTAGGCCATTGGGGTTCATATTTTGTCTCTGGTGCCTTGCTCTTTTTCCTTCTGCTTCCTGGATGTCAGGAGGTGGGCAGCTTTCTCAGCCATGCCCCTCCACCACAATCTTCTGCCTCACCTCGGGCAAGCTCAGAGCCCTGGCACTGACTAGGGACTGAACCTCTAAAACTATGAGCCCCAAAGTTAAACTTTTCCTTCTCTAAATTGTTCTTGTCAGACATTTGGGTCACAGTTGATGAGAACTTCCCGAGCACACTGCCGTGGTGTTTGGGGGTGGGGTGGGCACCGTTGTAGTCAGTTTGATCTGTTGTCACCAAATGCCACCGTTGGGGGTAGCTTCAATAAATAGGTCTGACTGCTGGGAAGTCCAAGAGAAAGGCAAGCAAATTCAGGGTCCAAAGAGGGCCTATTCCCAGGTTCATACATGGCAGTCTTTGTGCTGTGTCCTCACATAGCAGGGAGAGGAAGCCAGCTGTCTTGGGATACTTAAAGGACACTAATCCCATTTATGAGGACTCAACCCTTGCATGGTTTGGATGTGGTTTGTCCTCAACCAAACTCAATGCAATGTTCCCAATAGGGTGGCCTTGGGGAGTGGGGATTAGTGTCTTTTTCACGAGACTGGATTTATTTTCACCAGGTGGACTAGTTCTCATGAAACTAGGTGGCTATAAAGCGGGTCAGCTCCTTTGTCCCCTTCCTGGCTTCCTCATGTACCCACTTCCTTTACATTCTGCTTTCTGCCATGTGTGGAGCAGCATGTGGCCGTTGCCAGAAGCTGGCATCATGCTCTTGGACTTCAAAAACTGTGAGCCAAAATAATTTTTTTCCTTTATATATGTTCCAGTCTCAAATAGTCTGTTATAGCAACAAAAAACAGACTAAGACAACCCCTATAAGGTCATCTAATGCTAATAATCTCCAAGAGACCTCACCTCCTGATATCATCACATTAGGGCAATGGAGTTCAACATGAGTTTTGAGGGGATATAAGCATTATGTCCATAATAATCATTCTTAGGAAGAAAAATATTTCAGGCCAAAAGCATACTTAAGTGTTTGGCTACTTGTGTCTGAAATATGGTCCTGAGGACATGAATCAAAAGGAACAAAAGGAACAATCAATGTGTTATTTATTAACATCAGTTTCATCAAGCGTGCACTTATGTGTATGTGCACATACATATATTTATTTATTTATTGGATTTTGACCTTTTTTTTAAAAAAAAAAAAGAAGTACACTTGGACCCAAAGATTTTTTTAAAAATTGAGATATAATTTACATAACAGGAAATACACATTTTGAAGTGTACAGTTTAGTGGTTAGTATACTCACTATGTTATGCAACCATTACCACTCATTTATTTTAATTCCTCCAAAAGAAACTCCATACTTGTTCCACCCTCCCTCCATTCCATGGCAACCACTAATCTACTTTCTGTCTGTATAGATTCGCTTATTCTGGACATTTCATCTCAGTGGAATCATACAGTATGCGGTTTCTTGCATCTGACTTCTTTCATTCTGCATGTTTTCAAGGTCTGTTCATGACCTAGTGTATATCACCTCTTCATGTCTGTTACTGCTGAATCATTTTTCACTGTGGGCGGACCCTGCCTTGCTCATTCATTCATCAGTTGGTGAGCACTTGTGCTCTCTCTATTTTTTGACTACCATGAATGAGGCTGCTATGAACATGTTTTTGCATGCATCTATGATTCCTGTTCTCTTAACTATATACCTAGGAGTGGAATGGCTGCATTACATGGTCATTCTAGGTTTAATGTTCTGAGGAGCTTTCGAATTATTTTCCATAGTGACTATACCATTTTGCATTCAAGATGAACAATTTAGCTTGGTAATCAGTCTACTAATAACTTGGCAAAAATGAAACTTCAAAATATGCAGAGAATTCAGAACCCCCAAATTTGCTTCATTATATTTAAGTCTCTGCTTTTTACTTTTCATCATTTAGTGTTTGGCTTAACATTGCAAGCTCAGGTGTAGTGGTTGTAGTTGAGCCCACTAGGTGTATTCTGATACCCATTCTTCCCTTCTTATTAAGTGATCCCCTAATTTTGAGTTGGGCAATTCCCTGCCCAAAATGAAGGTGAATATCTCAGTCTCCCATGCAATTATTATGGTCATTGACTAAGTTATGCTAAATCAGGTACAAGTAGAAGTTTGGAATGTGATTTCCAAAACATTCCCTCAAAGGGAGGAAATGTGCCCTTCTTTTCTTCCCCTCTCTTGCTGGCTGGAATGCAGATGTAGTGGTTGAGCTCCAGCTACCGTTTTGTACCAGATAGAAGAAGCCGTGCACTAGGAAGGCAGAGCAAGAAAGAGAAGATCCCTGGAATCTTTAACACAACCCCAAACTCATCACAGATAACTCCCTCCAGACTTCCTTATGATTGGAAAGTAAATTTATACCTCTTTTTAAACTACTGACATTTGGAGTTTCTGGTTATACCAGCTGAATATAATCTTGGATAATCAAATGCTTAAGGAGCCATGTTAAACATGCAGAATTGATTACGAACAGACCTGAATTCAAATCCATGGAAATTTTCTCACTTCTTCCATCCAATCACATCCAACTCCTGTAATTTTACATCTTTATTCTCTCTTAAATTAGTGAGTATACTAACCACTAAATTGTACACTTTTTCTGTCTCCATCACCACCCCCAAACACTATTGTTTCTCTTCTGGATCTCTAAGTAGCCCACTGTGAGGCTGCCCTCTCTGGGCTTGCTCTCTTCCGCCTACTTCCCACACGACATTCAGTATGATCTTCTTAAACTCTGATCTGGATTCTGTCACTCACTTTGCTTAAAACTCACCGTTGCCAGAAGCTGGCATCATGCTCTTGGACTTCAAAAACTGTGAGCCAAAATAATTTTTTTCCTTTATATATGTTCCAGTCTCAAATAGTCTGTTATAGCAACAAAAAACAGACTAAGACAACCCCTATAAGGTCATCTAATGCTAATAATCTCCAAGAGACCTCACCTCCTGATATCATCACATTAGGGCAATGGAGTTCAACATGAGTTTTGAGGGGATATAAGCATTATGTCCATAATAATCATTCTTAGGAAGAAAAATATTTCAGGCCAAAAGCATACTTAAGTGTTTGGCTACTTGTGTCTGAAATATGGTCCTGAGGACATGAATCAAAAGGAACAAAAGGAACAATCAATGTGTTATTTATTAACATCAGTTTCATCAAGCGTGCACTTATGTGTATGTGCACATACATATATTTATTTATTTATTGGATTTTGACCTTTTTTTTAAAAATTGCCAGAAGCTGGCATCATGCTCTTGGACTTCAAAAACTGTGAGCCAAAATAATTTTTTTTCCTTTATATATGTTCCAGTCTCAAATAGTCTGTTATAGCAACAAAAAACAGACTAAGACAACCCCTATAAGGTCATCTAATGCTAATAATCTCCAAGAGACCTCACCTCCTGATATCATCACATTAGGGCAATGGAGTTCAACATGAGTTTTGAGGGGATATAAGCATTATGTCCATAATAATCATTCTTAGGAAGAAAAATATTTCAGGCCAGATCACGGCAATCTTCAAGTCACACCCAAAACCAAACTATTGTCAGTCACATTACAATAAAGAAAGCAGAAGGAGGCCTGCTGGCCACCAAGACAAAGATCTCCTTCAGCTCTCCCTCACACATGTGGAAATCTCCATTCTCTCATAGCACTAGTAATTGCTCTGGCACACTATGGGGCCAGGGATCACTCCTTCTGGAGACTTAGACAAACAGTCAAGTTCCTTAGGTGAAGGAATCATCAGATTTGCTTCCTACCAGATGGTTTCCAAGTGCCTGGATGTCATCCCTCCCACCTCCTGGCCTGCAGCTGGAGTGTCCATTCGTGCAGCCAATTTCCCTTTCTTATTTTAATTCCTCCAAAAGAAACTCCATACTTGTTCCACCCTCCCTCCATTCCATGGCAACCACTAATCTACTTTCTGTCTGTATAGATTTGCTTATTCTGGACATTTCATCTCAGTGGAATCATACAGTATGCGGTTTCTTGCGTCTGACTTCTTTCATTCTGCATGTTTTCAAGGTCTGTTCATGACCTAGTGTATATCACCTCTTCATGTCTGTTACTGCTGAATCATTTTTCACTGTGGGCAGACCCTGCCTTGCTCATTCATTCATCAGTTGGTGAGCACTTGTGCTCTCTCTATTTTTTGACTACCATGAATGAGGCTGCTATGAACATATTTTTGCATGCATCTATGATTCCTGTTCTCTTAACTATATACCTAGGAGTGGAATGGCTGCATTACATGGTCATTCTAGGTTTAATGTTCTGAGGAGCTTTCGAATTATTTTCCATAGTGACTATACCATTTTGCATTCAAGATGAACAATTTAGCTTGGTAATCAGTCTACTAATAACTTGGCAAAAATGAAACTTCAAAATATGCAGAGAATTCAGAACCCCCAAATTTGCTTCATTATATTTAAGTCTCTGCTTTTTACTTTTCATCATTTAGTGTTTGGCTTAACATTGCAAGCTCAGGTGTAGTGGTTGTAGTTGAGCCCACTAGGTGTATTCTGATACCCATTCTTCCCTTCTTATTAAGTGATCCCCTAATTTTGAGTTGGGCAATTCCCTGCCCAAAATGAAGGTGAATATCTCAGTCTCCCATGCAATTATTATGGTCATTGACTAAGTTATGCTAAATCAGGTACAAGTAGAAGTTTGGAATGTGATTTCCAAAACATTCCCTCAAAGGGAGGAAATGTGCCCTTCTTTTCTTCCCCTCTCTTGCTGGCTGGAATGCAGATGTAGTGGTCGAGCTCCAGCTACCATTTTGTACCAGATAGAAGAAGCCATGCACTAGGAAGGCAGAGCAAGAAAGAGAAGATCCCTGGAATCTTTAATTTTTTTTAAAAAAAAAAAAGAAGTACACTTGGACCCAAAGATTTTTTTAAAAATTGAGATATAATTTACATAACAGGAAATACACATTTTGAAGTGTACAGTTTAGTGGTTAGTATACTCACTATGTTATGCAACCATTACCACTCATTTATTTTAATTCCTCCAAAAGAAACTCCATACTTGTTCCACCCTCCCTCCATTCCATGGCAACCACTAATCTACTTTCTGTCTGTATAGATTCGCTTATTCTGGACATTTCATCTCAGTGGAATCATACAGTATGCGGTTTCTTGCATCTGACTTCTTTCATTCTGCATGTTTTCAAGGTCTGTTCATGACCTAGTGTATATCACCTCTTCATGTCTGTTACTGCTGAATCATTTTTCACTGTGGGCGGACCCTGCCTTGCTCATTCATTCATCAGTTGGTGAGCACTTGTGCTCTCTCTATTTTTTGACTACCATGAATGAGGCTGCTATGAACATGTTTTTGCATGCATCTATGATTCCTGTTCTCTTAACTATATACCTAGGAGTGGAATGGCTGCATTACATGGTCATTCTAGGTTTAATGTTCTGAGGAGCTTTCGAATTATTTTCCATAGTGACTATACCATTTTGCATTCAAGATGAACAATTTAGCTTGGTAATCAGTCTACTAATAACTTGGCAAAAATGAAACTTCAAAATATGCAGAGAATTCAGAACCCCCAAATTTGCTTCATTATATTTAAGTCTCTGCTTTTTACTTTTCATCATTTAGTGTTTGGCTTAACATTGCAAGCTCAGGTGTAGTGGTTGTAGTTGAGCCCACTAGGTGTATTCTGATACCCATTCTTCCCTTCTTATTAAGTGATCCCCTAATTTTGAGTTGGGCAATTCCCTGCCCAAAATGAAGGTGAATATCTCAGTCTCCCATGCAATTATTATGGTCATTGACTAAGTTATGCTAAATCAGGTACAAGTAGAAGTTTGGAATGTGATTTCCAAAACATTCCCTCAAAGGGAGGAAATGTGCCCTTCTTTTCTTCCCCTCTCTTGCTGGCTGGAATGCAGATGTAGTGGTTGAGCTCCAGCTACCGTTTTGTACCAGATAGAAGAAGCCATGCACTAGGAAGGCAGAGCAAGAAAGAGAAGATCCCTGGAATCTTTAACACAACCCCAAACTCATCACAGATAACTCCTTCCAGACTTCCTTATGATTGGAAAGTAAATTTATACCTCTTTTTAAACTACTGACATTTGGAGTTTCTGGTTATACCAGCTGAATATAGTCTTGGATAATCAAATGCTTAAGGAGCCATGTTAAACATGCAGAATTGATTACGAACAGACCTGAATTCAAATCCATGGAAATTTTCTCACTTCTTCCATCCAATCACATCCAACTCCTGTGATTTTACATCTTTATTCTCTCTTAAATTAGTGAGTATACTAACCACTAAATTGTACACTTTTTCTGTCTCCATCACCACCCCCAAACACTATTGTTTCTCTTCTGGATCTCTAAGTAGCCCACTGTGAGACTGCCCTCTCTGGGCTTGTTCTCTTCCGCCTACTTCCCACAGGACACTCAGTGTGAGCTTCTTAAACTCTGATCTGGATTCTGTCACTCACTTTGCTTAAAACTCACCAATGGCTTTCCCTTGATCCTAGGATAAAGGCCAAAGCCCTCATAGGCCTTGTAGGATATAAACCCTAATATGATTCCCATTCCCCGATCCTCTGCCCACCTCCTTGAATGGGTTATATTGTATCCACCAGAAGCTTTGCACATACAGATACCTCAACTAAAATTCTCTCTGCAACCCCCAGGACAAGCCCTGAGCTGGATTCTGCTCAGTATTTGTTATGGTTTGGATGTGAGGTGTCCCCCAAAATCTCACACGTGAGACAATGCAAGAAGGTTCAGAGGAGAAATGATTGGATTGTAAGAGTCTTAACACAATCAGTGAATTAATCCCCTGATAGGGATTAACTGGTAACTGAAGTGGTAGGGTGTGGCTGAAGGAGGTGGGAATTGGGGTCAGTAAAATCAGAAGGTGAAGTTGTCCTAAACAATTCCTTCCCTTCGGAAAATACCACGTGCCGACTCTAGACCACACACCGAGACTCAATAGAATATTGAATTCATTTGGAAGGTGGGTCCATAAGGAGCATTCCATGACTACTTACAAAGCCCGTGAAATCACATTAAGTAGAGCTTGAGCCCAGTAATTCATCTTCACGAATCAAAGCTCATTGCTGCTCCTGGAATGGAGCATCTGTGAGGAATTCTCTGGATCATGGCCTCAGATGAGATCCCCCACTGCCCAGTGTCTTTGCCTTATTCAGAGAGAGCAGGAGCACAAACTGCAAGTTCCTCATTTGCTAGACAGAAAAGAGCTTGAATTTCTTACCTTCTAGAAAGCAGAATGTTGTGAACTTTTCGTCAAGTTCTTCTTGTCAAGCTACCTGCTGTTCTTTTCACTGTGGATGAATCTCTGATCATGCCTCCTACCCCCCACACCTCACAGCCCTGTGCTTTTCCTGTGGAGTTCTTACTTTAGATAAAATTGGGGAGTCAGTGAAGTTCCTTCGTTTGCAGAGCCCCTCACCTTCCCATTAGGTCATCCTTTAAACTGTCTTTCCGCGGGCCTGTGGCCTTCATGCTCTCTCCCTCCACCCTCTGCCTCCACTCACAAACATGTGCTTGCTAGTCCCAGGATCAGGGCTTCTCCTGAGTGGTTCACAGCCTGTCACAGCCTGATGTCTACCAGACTCCTTGGGGACAAGACTCTAGGTGCCAGTGGCTGAGGATGGCTTTCACCAGTCCCTTTTCAGGCTTAACTGCCAAATCATCCCAGCCTTAGCCTCTTGATGCTCAACGGCTCTCAGGCAGGTGGATAGTCATCTTTCTATCTCCACTGTTGGCCTTTGGTGATAATCTGAACTAGACTGATCCCCTTTGGATCCTCTCTTATTTATTCTTCTCTCCAACACTCTATTCCTCCCAGGTCTTATAAATAGTCCCATTCCAAACTCTCTCTTTTTTTTTTTAAATTCTAATTTGTTATGTATGACAGCAGAATGCATTACAATTTATATTACACATAGAGAGCCCAATTTTTCATATCTCTGATTGTGCACAAAGTAGAGTTACACCAATTCGTGTCTTCGTACATGTACTTAAAGTAATGATGTCCATCTCATTCCACCATCTTTCGTACCCCCATGCCTTCTCCCTCCCCCTCCCACCCCTTTACCCTATCTACAGTTCGTCTAGTCCTCCCATGTTGTCCCCCCCACAACCCCATTATGAATCAGCCTCCTTATACCAGAGAAAACACTGGACATTTGATTTATTGGTATTGTCTAACTTCACTTAGCATTATCTTCTCCAGCTTCATCCATTTACCTGCAACTGCCATAATTTTATTCTCTTTTAATGCTGAATATTTTTCATTGTGTATATATACACCACATTTTGATTATCCATTAACAACTAAAGAACATCTAGGTTGGTTCCACAGTTTAGCTATTGTGAATTTTGCTGCTATAAACATTGATGTGGCTGTGTCCCTGTAGTATGCTGTTTTTAAGTCCTTTGGGTATAGACCAAGTACAGGGATAGCTGGGTTAAATGGTGGTTCCATTCCCAGTTTTCCAAGGAATCTCCATACTGCTTTCCATATTGGCTGCACCAATTTGCAGTCCCACCAGCAATGTATGAGTGTGCCTTTTTCCCCACATCCTCACCAACACTCATTGTTGTTTGTATTCTTAATAGCTGCCATTCTGACTGGAGTGAGATAAAATCAGAGTACTTTTGATTTGCATTTCTCTAATTACAGGAGATGTTGAACATTTTTTTCTCATATGTGTTGATTGATTCTATATCATCTTCTAAGAAGTGTATGTTCAGTTCCTTGGCCTATTTATTGATTAGATTATTTGTTTTTTTGGTGTTTAGACTTTTTTAGTTCTTTATATATCCTAGAGATTAGTGCTCTATCTGATGTGTGTGTGGTAAAAAATTGTTCCAAAAGGTAGGCTCTGTCTTCACCTCACTGATTGTTTCTTTTTCTGAGAAGAAGCTTTTTTAATTTGAATCCATTCCCACTTATTGATTCTTGATTTTAATTCTTGCGCTTCAGGAGTCTTATTAGGGAAGTCATGGCGTAATTCAACATGATGGAGATTTGGGCCTATTTTTTCTTCTATTAGATGCAGTGTCTCTGATTTAATTCCTAGGTCCTTGATCCACTTTGAGCTGAGCTTTGTGCATGGTGAGAGAGTGGGGTTTAATTTCCTTTTGTTGCTTATGGATTTCCAGTTTTCCCAGCACCATTTGGTGAAGGGCTATCTTTTCTCCAATGCATGTTTTTGGTGCCTTTGTCTAATATAAGATAACTGTAATTATGTGTGTTAGACTCTGTGTCCTCTACTCTGTACCATTGGTCTACATGTCTATTTTGGTGCCAATACCATGCTGTTTTTGTTACTGTTGCTCTATAGTATAGTTTAAAGTCTGGTATAGTGATGCCACCTGCTTCACTCTTCCTGCTAATGATTGCTTTAGCTATTCTGGGTCTCTTATTTTTCCAGATGAATTTCATGACTGCTTTTTCTATTTCTATGAGGAAAGTCAATGGGATTTTAATTGGAATTTCATTAAATCTGTATAGTGCTTTTAGTAATATGGTCATTTTGACAATATTAATTCTGCCTATTCAAGAACAAGGAAGATATTTCCATCTTCTAAGGTCTTCTTTAATTTCTTTCTTTAGTGTTCTGTAGTTTTCATTGAGGGGTTTTTTTTACCTCTTTCATTAGGTTGATTCCCAAGTTTTTAGTTAATTAGTTTGTTTTTTGTTTTTGTTTTGTTTTTGAGGCTACTGTAAATGGGGTAGTTTTTCTCATTTCCCTTTCAGAGAATTTGTCATAGATACACAGAAATGCCTTTGATTTATGGGCTTTGATTTTGTATTCTGCTTCTTTGCTGAATTCATTTACTAGTTCTAGAAGTTTTCTGGTGGAATTTTTTGGGTCTTCTAGGTGTAAAATCATATCATTGGCAAATAGTGCTAATTTAAGTTCTTTTCCTATCCATATCCCTTTAATTTCTTTCATCTGTCTAATTGCTCTGGCCATTGTTATAAGAACTATGTTACATAGAAGTGGGGAAAGAGGGCATCCCTGTCTTGTTCCAGTTTTCAGAGCGAATGCTTTCAATTTTTCTCCATCTAGAATGATGCTGGCTTGGGGCTTAGCCTAAATAACTTTTATGATATTACAATATGGTCCTGTTATCCCTGGTTTTTCTAATGTTTTGAACATGAAGGGGTGCTATATTTTGTCAAGTGCTTTTACTGCATCTATTGAGATGATCATATGATTCTTATCTTTAAGTCTATTGATGTGCTGAATTACATTTATTGATTTCCATATGTTGAACTAACCTTGTATCCCTGGGATGAACCCCACTTGATTGTGGTGCACTATCTTTTTGATATGTTTTTGTATTCAATTTGCCAGAATTTTATTGAGAATTTTTGCATCTATGTTCATGAGAGATATTGGTCTGAAGTTTTCTTTCTCTGATGTGTCTTTGCCTAGTTTTGGAATCATGGTGATATTGGCCTTATAGAATGACTTTGGAAGTGCTTCCTCTTTTTCTTTCATGCAGTTCTGCTGTCAGGATGAACAGCAAGTGGTTCCTTCTGGAAGAGTGGCCTGGGGAAATATTAACAGATACTCACTTTGGTTTGTGGGCTGGGCTAAAGCAGGAGAGGCCTGGAAGAGCCAAAGGACTCATAAAAGCAAGTGCACGAAATGTGCTACTTCTCCTTTCCAACGAGGGAGAACTCGGTGATTGCTGTTACCCAGAGGAAGATGGATGAAATGTTTAACAAGGCATTAACATGGTGCCTGGTCAGGATAATTTCTCAGAGAACCCCAAGGGTCACTTCATGCAGACAGCAATTGCCAAGGTGGGGAGTGACAGTAGGTCAGCCAGCAAGAGAAGTACCCGTGGCTCAGGAGCACTCTCACTTCAGGAAAGGAGAGTTGTCCTAAACAATTCCTTCCCTTCGGAAAATACCACGTGCCGACTCTAGACCACACACTGAGACTCAATAGAATATCGAATTCATTTGGAAGGTGGGTCCATAAGGAGCATTCCATGACTACTTACAAAGCCCGTGAAATCACATTAAGTAGAGCTTGAGCCCAGTAATTTATCCTCACGAATCAAAGCTCATTGCTGCTCCTGGAATGGAGCATCTGTGAGGAATTCTCTGGATCATGGCCTCAGATGAGATCCCCCACTGCCCAGTGTCTTTGCCTTATTCAGAGAGAGCAGGAGCACAAACTGCAAGTTCCTCATTTGCTAGACAGAAAAGAGCTTGAATTTCTTACCTTCTAGAAAGCAGAATGTTGTGAACTTTTCGTCAAGTTCTTCTTGTCAAGCTACCTGCTGTTCTTTTCACTGTGGATGAATCTCTGATCATGCCTCCTACCCCCCACACCTCACAGCCCTGTGCTTTTCCTGTGGAGTTCTTACTTTAGATAAAATTGGGGAGTCAGTGAAGTTCCTTCGTTTGCAGAGCCCCTCACCTTCCCATTAGGTCATCCTTTAAACTGTCTTTCCGCGGGCCTGTGGCCTTCATGCTCTCTCCCTCCACCCTCTGCCTCCACTCACAAACATGTGCTTGCTAGTCCCAGGATCAGGGCTTCTCCTGAGTGGTTCACAGCCTGTCACAGCCTGATGTCTACCAGACTCCTTGGGGACAAGACTCTAGGTGCCAGTGGCTGAGGATGGCTTTCACCAGTCCCTTTTCAGGCTTAACTGCCAAATCATCCCAGCCTTAGCCTCTTGATGCTCAACGGCTCTCAGGCAGGTGGATAGTCATCTTTCTATCTCCACTGTTGGCCTTTGGTGATAATCTGAACTAGACTGATCCCCTTTGGATCCTCTCTTATTTATTCTTCTCTCCAACACTCTATTCCTCCCAGGTCTTATAAATAGTCCCATTCCAAACTCTCTCTTTTTTTTTTTAAATTCTAATTTGTTATGTATGACAGCAGAATGCATTACAATTTATATTACACATAGAGAGCCCAATATTTCATATCTCTGATTGTACACAAAGTAGAGTTACACCAATTCGTGTCTTCATACATGTACTTAAAGTAATGATGTCCATCTCATTCCACCATCTTTCGTACCCCCATGCCTTCTCCCTCCCCCTCCCACCCCTTTACCCTATCTACAGTTCGTCTAGTCCTCCCATGTTGTCCCCCCCACAACCCCATTATGAATCAGCCTCCTTATACCAGAGAAAACACTGGACATTTGATTTATTGGTATTGTCTAACTTCACTTAGCATTATCTTCTCCAGCTTCATCCATTTACCTGCAACTGCCATAATTTTATTCTCTTTTAATGCTGAATATTTTTCATTGTGTATATATACACCACATTTTGATTATCCATTAACAACTAAAGAACATCTAGGTTGGTTCCACAGTTTAGCTATTGTGAATTTTGCTGCTATAAACATTGATGTGGCTGTGTCCCTGTAGTATGCTGTTTTTAAGTCCTTTGGGTATAGACCAAGTACAGGGATAGCTGGGTTAAATGGTGGTTCCATTCCCAGTTTTCCAAGGAATCTCCATACTGCTTTCCATATTGGCTGCACCAATTTGCAGTCCCACCAGCAATGTATGAGTGTGCCTTTTTCCCCACATCCTCACCAACACTCATTGTTGTTTGTATTCTTAATAGCTGCCATTCTGACTGGAGTGAGATAAAATCAGAGTACTTTTGATTTGCATTTCTCTAATTACAGGAGATGTTGAACATTTTTTTCTCATATGTGTTGATTGATTCTATATCATCTTCTAAGAAGTGTATGTTCAGTTCCTTGGCCTATTTATTGATTAGATTATTTGTTTTTTTGGTGTTTAGACTTTTTTAGTTCTTTATATATCCTAGAGATTAGTGCTCTATCTGATGTGTGTGTGGTAAAAAATTGTTCCAAAAGGTAGGCTCTGTCTTCACCTCACTGATTGTTTCTTTTTCTGAGAAGAAGCTTTTTTAATTTGAATCCATTCCCACTTATTGATTCTTGATTTTAATTCTTGCGCTTCAGGAGTCTTATTAGGGAAGTCATGGCGTAATTCAACATGATGGAGATTTGGGCCTATTTTTTCTTCTATTAGATGCAGTGTCTCTGATTTAATTCCTAGGTCCTTGATCCACTTTGAGCTGAGCTTTGTGCATGGTGAGAGAGTGGGGTTTAATTTCCTTTTGTTGCTTATGGATTTCCAGTTTTCCCAGCACCATTTGGTGAAGGGCTATCTTTTCTCCAATGCATGTTTTTGGTGCCTTTGTCTAATATAAGATAACTGTAATTATGTGTGTTAGACTCTGTGTCCTCTACTCTGTACCATTGGTCTACATGTCTATTTTGGTGCCAATACCATGCTGTTTTTGTTACTGTTGCTCTATAGTATAGTTTAAAGTCTGGTATAGTGATGCCACCTGCTTCACTCTTCCTGCTAATGATTGCTTTAGCTATTCTGGGTCTCTTATTTTTCCAGATGAATTTCATGACTGCTTTTTCTATTTCTATGAGGAAAGTCAATGGGATTTTAATTGGAATTTCATTAAATCTGTATAGTGCTTTTAGTAATATGGTCATTTTGACAATATTAATTCTGCCTATTCAAGAACAAGGAAGATATTTCCATCTTCTAAGGTCTTCTTTAATTTCTTTCTTTAGTGTTCTGTAGTTTTCATTGAGGGGTTTTTTTTACCTCTTTCATTAGGTTGATTCCCAAGTTTTTAGTTAATTAGTTTGTTTTTTGTTTTTGTTTTGTTTTTGAGGCTACTGTAAATGGGGTAGTTTTTCTCATTTCCCTTTCAGAGAATTTGTCATAGATACACAGAAATGCCTTTGATTTATGGGTTTTGATTTTGTATTCTGCTTCTTTGCTGAATTCATTTACTAGTTCTAGAAGTTTTCTGGTGGAATTTTTTGGGTCTTCTAGGTGTAAAATCATATCATTGGCAAATAGTGCTAATTTAAGTTCTTTTCCTATCCATATCCCTTTAATTTCTTTCATCTGTCTAATTGCTCTGGCCATTGTTATAAGAACTATGTTACATAGAAGTGGGGAAAGAGGGCATCCCTGTCTTGTTCCAGTTTTCAGAGCGAATGCTTTCAATTTTTCTCCATCTAGAATGATGCTGGCTTGGGGCTTAGCCTAAATAACTTTTATGATATTACAATATGGTCCTGTTATCCCTGGTTTTTCTAATGTTTTGAACATGAAGGGGTGCTATATTTTGTCAAGTGCTTTTACTGCATCTATTGAGATGATCATATGATTCTTATCTTTAAGTCTATTGATGTGCTGAATTACATTTATTGATTTCCATATGTTGAACTAACCTTGTATCCCTGGGATGAACCCCACTTGATTGTGGTGCACTATCTTTTTGATATGTTTTTGTATTCAATTTGCCAGAATTTTATTGAGAATTTTTGCATCTATGTTCATGAGAGATATTGGTCTGAAGTTTTCTTTCTCTGATGTGTCTTTGCCTAGTTTTGGAATCATGGTGATATTGGCCTTATAGAATGACTTTGGAAGTGCTTCCTCTTTTTCTTTCACAAAATAATTTGAAGAGTATTGGTAATAGTTCTTCCTTAAAGGTCTTGTAGAACTCAGCTGTGTATCCATCTGGTCCTGGGCTTTTCTTGGTTGGTAGGCTTCTGATGGCATCTCCTATTTCATTACTTAAAATTGGTCTGTTAAAATTGTGTATATCGTCCTGATTCAATTTGGGCAAATCACACGACTCTAGAAATTCGTCGATGACTTCAATATTTTCTATTTTATTGGAGTACTAGTTTTCAAGTAATTTCTAACTATCGTTTGTATTTCTGTAGTGTCTGTTGTGATATTTCCTTTTTCATCATTGTATGTTAGTGATTTGAGTTTTCTCTCTCCTTCTCTTGAGTTAGCATAGCTAAGAGTTTGTCAATTTTATTTATTTTTTGAAAAAAACGACTTTTTGTTCTGTGAATTTTGTCAATTGTTTCTTTTGTTTCAATTTCATTGACTTCAGCTCTGATTTTAATTATTTCCTGTCTTCTACTGCTTTGGTGTTGATTTGTTCTTCTTTTTCTAGGGTTTTGAATGTAATGTTAGAATAATTATTTGTCGACTTTTTCTTCTTTTAAGAAATTAACTCCATGCAATGAACTTTCCTCTTAGTACTGCCTTCATAGTGTCCCAGAGATTTCGGTATGTTGTGTCTATGTTCTCATTTACCTCTAAGATTTTTAAAATATTCTCCTTGATGTCTTTTGCAACCTATTGTTCATTCAGTAGAATATGATTTAGTTTCCAGGTATTGGAGTAGTTTTTATTTTATCATTGATTTCTAATTTCATTTCATTATGGTCTGATAGAATGTAGGGTGATATCTCTACTCTTTTGTATTTGCTAAGAGTTGCTTTGTGGTATATTATATGGTCTATTTTAGAAAAGGACCCATGTGCTGCTGAGAAGAAAGTGTATTCCCTCATTGAAGGATGAAATACTCTATATATGTCAGTTAAGTCTAAGTTATTGATAGTATTATTGAGTTCTATAGTTTCTTTGTTCAGCTTTTGTTTGGAGGATCTATCCAGTGGTGAGAGAGATGTGTGTTAAAGTCACCTAGATATTGTTCTGTGGTCAACTTGACTCTTGAACTTGAGAAGAGTTTCTTTGATGAACATAGATGCTCCATTGTTTGGGGCATATATATTTATAATTGTAATGTCTTGTTGGTGTATGGTTCTCTTGAGCAGAATGAAATGTCATTCTTTATCTCTTTTAATTAACTTTAGCTCGAAGTCTACTTTATTTGATACAAGGATGGAAACCCCTGCTTGCTTCTACAGTCCATGTGAGTGGTATGCTTTTTCCCAACCTTTCACCTTCAGTCTGTGGGTATCTTTTCCTATGAGATGAGTCTCTTGGAGGTAGCATATTTTTGGGTCTTTTTCTTTAATCCAATATACTAGTCTTTTGATTGGTGAGTTTAGGCCATTAACATTCAGGTTTATTACTGAGACATGATTTATATTCCCAGACATTTTTGTTTACTTTTGTTATTTAACTTGACTTGGTTTCTCCTTTGACTAGTTTTTCCTTTAGTGTAATACTTCCATCTGCTGATTTTCATCAATATTTTTCATTTCCTCTTCATGGAATATTTTGCCAAGGATGTTCTGTAGTGCAGGTTTTCTAGCTGTAAATTCTTTAAACTTTTGTTTATCATGGAAGGTTTTTATTTAACCATCAAATATAACCCTTAGTTTTTCTGGATATAAGATTCTTTCTTGGCACCCATTTTCTTTCAGAGCTTGATATATGTTGTTTCATGATCTTCTAGCTTTCCGTGTCTGGGTTGAAGAATCTGCTCATAACCGAATTGGTTTCCCCCTATATGAATCTGATTCCTTTCTCTTGTGGCTTTTAGAATTCTTTCCTTATTCTGTATGTTAGGCATTTTCATTATAATGTGCCTTGGTGTAGATCTGTTGTGATTTGTAAATTTGGCATTCTGTAAGCCTCTTGTATTTGGTTTTCCAATTCATTCTTCATGTTTGGAAAATTTTCTGATATTATTTCATTGACTAGATTGTTTATTCCTTTAGTTTGGAACTCTATACCTTCCTTTATCCCAATAACTCTTAAACTTGGTATTTTCATGCTGTCCCATATGTCTTGAATTTTCTGCTCATGGTTTCTTACCATTTTCACTGTGTCATTTACATTATTTTCAAGATTACATATTTTGTCTTCATTGTCTGAGGTACTGTCTTCCAAGTGGTCTAATCTGTTGGTGATGCTTTCAATTGAATTTTTAATTTGGTTTATTGTTTCTTTCATCTCAAGGATTTCTGTTGTTATTTTTTTAGAACCTCTATTTCCCTATTGAAGTAGTCTTTTGCTTCCTGTATTTGTTTATATAACTCTTTATCAAAATGATCTTTTGCTGCCTGTATTTGTTCTCTTCTATCATCCTTTAATTCACAGGACATTTTAATCATGTATATCCTGAACCCCTTCTCTGTCATTTATTCTGCTGTGCTGGCCATGGATTCTAATAATGTGGTATCTTGATTTTAGGGGAGCCAGGCGATGGCATTGGACAATGAGTTCAGAGATGAGATCTGTAGCTGTTGGCTGTCTTCAGAGCCTTTGCAATGTTCCCAGGTGCAAACAGGCTACCCTGTGCAGAGGAATATCTCCATTGCTGCAGAGTCCCAAGATGGAAGCGACCAAGGGAGCCCCACATTGGTAGATAGGGGTCCACATGGGATTGGTGGCTGGAGTTCCTGCACGTGGGTAGCTGCCCAGTGTCCTGCATGGGAGCGGTGCCCAGGATTTCTGCTTGGGTGGGTGGCCAAAAGTTTTGCCCGGGTGCTGATGCCAGTGGTCCTGCTTGGGCACCCAGTAATCCTGCATGGTTGAGGAGCTGGGAGACCTACTCTGATGCTGAGTCCTGGAGTCCTGCATGGGCATGGTGGCCGTGATTCCTGTGCAGGAGCAGCTGTGGGGTGTCCTCTATCCTTTGCAGAGGAGCAGTATTCTCACTATTTGAGTCCCAGGTCCAGGAGAGACTCAGAATGCTGCCTCCCTCTGGCCCACCATTTTGAATCTCCCCCCAAAATCTCTCTTATTAAGGTCACAGTTACCATTTGTGCCACTTTCCCCAGAATTGTTCTAGTTTATCCCTGTTATCCTGGTGTCTCATTGGAATAGGACCCCCTTTTACTGTTAGAAATGACCCAGTCTGAAAGTTAACCTGTATGGTCATCCTACTTACAAGAAATTCTATAAGATCAGTCATTTTATCTCAATATGAACTTTAAACACTTAGTTTTCAGAGGCATTTGCATTTCAATCCTTATTGTATCTATGAATTGAAGTTAGTCCCTCCTTGGGGAAAAAAAAAATCTCACAGATACTGGTGGATAGGATGAGCAAGTCTTTTGAGATGCACAGGGGGATGCTTTTCACTGTGGCCTAGAGGCTAGTGGAAAGTAGAATAGGAAAATCACAGGGCTTACCATACAGTATTACAATAACCTATTAATTTGACTGATGTGTCTTTTTGATATAGCTTAAGAGGGAAGGGACCATATTTCATTTATATCTCCATATCTGTTATATCTATACAACTGGCATAATAGGCCAGTTGTTGAGTCAATCAATAAAGCAAGGACCAAAGGAATGGATTGGGGTGGGGATGAGTCCAACCAAAGCATGACTGAAGTGTATAGCAGTTTAGTCACCTTGAATTTAACCAAAGATTTAATGCAGGGTTGCCAAGAATCACTAGCTCTTAGAGGTGTGAAGGGAAAATATGTGCTCATAAGCAGCAGAGAGTCCTCTCTATAACTGTAGTTCCTTAAAGGTAAAATGGTATCTTGCACACAGAATACATAGAATGATAATTTTAAAGAGTGATTTTGTTCTAACATAAAAACAATTTGGTGTGTTCTTATGAATAAAAAGGAAATGTTAAACTATTCATTACCCCTGTATGGCAAATATTCCTAGTTCAGAACACCTAGAGGTAGCACTTTCCTACCTTCAGAACTGATTGCTTCTCTCCAGAACAATCATGTGCTTTAAATAGAATTTACCATTTCCCTTTAGATAACACCTCATTGGCCATAGTGATTGGCTCAGATGTTGGTCTCTAACACAAGTCAATCCAGTCTTATCACCCCTTTTCTCTGATCAGAGATGATTGTTCAGATAAGCCTGAACCAGGTCTGAGAAAAACCAATGAGAACCCTTCTCTGGGGTTACTCTGAGATCCTTGGACCTTTGGGAACAGACATGTGAGCCTGTGGATAACCATACTACCCACTGCACGGAAGAGACAGATGCCCAACTTGCAGAGAAGTAGAGATGGCTTGATGAGCATCCCTGGGGCCCTTCCTGTGGGTATATGAAACCTCCATCTGTCAAGCAAGTTTAAATATGTTTTTGCGATCTGCAACCAGAAGAATCCTAACTGGCTCATTTTGATGCTCCAGACTCAGCAGTTTCAGGTGAGGCTAATCCTATTCTTGGCATAAGAAGATGAGTTTTATCACATTTACATGTGTTACCATTGTCCTCATGCAATCATTAGCATCCAGCTGCTAAAACAAGTAGCTCCTCATGTAATTAAACTCCTTTTCAAAACCAAACTCAAGTGACTTATTTTAAACATTCAGGTTTGTTTGTTTGTTTTGAAAAATAAAGCTTCATTTCTTGGGCCACTGCAATATTTCATTTTGGCATTTGAGAAATTCACTTTGAAACTTTCAAATGACTGTCTGCATTAATAAACTTCCTAGACTATGCCAATCAAATCACAATCTTTGTTTTTTTACTTATCTTTTGTCCTCTAGGAACCTCTGCAGCTGGCTGCCTCAGCTTAGCTACTTTAAATTGAAATAAATACAAAGTCTGTTCTGGGCTTCTTGCATCCTCTCCTGGATTCCTTAGATCTGGGCCACATATTTCAGTTTTATTTCAGCCAAAAAGACAAGAGAAAACCAAACGTGCTGATAAACAAATAACAAATAATACCTATGTAAAGGACATGGATATCTTTGTTTCCTTGCAAGATTCATATATCCCACCAGTTATTAAAACTAGCAAGAAAACTAATTTGATCTTAGGCTGAATAATGATAAATTCTTTTTTTCTAACAAGGAAGGTGAGCGATAGTTCTCTACTATTCATTTTAAAAGCTCAGTGCATTTCCAGATGCAATCAATGCCTGAAGAATAACTGTCACAAATTGATCAAGGTCTAGTGAAGTCTGTGTTAGAAAGGGTGATGTTGGTGCTCAGAAAAATGATACCCCAAAATATGTCACTTTGTATTTCAAACTAAGAGCAATACAGAACCCCAAATATGCCACCTCAAAATATATTTCTTGGGCATATTTCAAGATGACAATTCAGAGAAACTGTAGACCTCTGCAGACATGGGATTAACTCTGAAAGAGTGGCCCTTTTATAAGAGCAATTTACATATATAATTACATTAATGAAGTAAAGGGCAAGTGCAAGCAGAGGCTTTTCGTCTCATATACCCCTTTCTCCTAGAGAAGATCTTTTCCCAGGAAGAAGAGGGTGATTATCATGGTGGCTGTTACCTGGGAGTCTCAACCTGCATGAGTAGACAACACCTTTTTCTCTCTTCCATGGCCCATGCCACCTCCCTCCCCTGGAAGCCTAAGCCCCCCTCCTTTTTTTAGCTTCATGTAACTTCAACTGTTTATCCCTCCTTTGAGTCCCAAACCATCTGTGATAGACATGCAACAACATTTCTTATGCTTTTACCTCTTAATTTGTCTAATCTCGGTTTATTTCATAGATTGATCAAAATTTCAGAAGGAAAAGAATAGCTTTAAAGATTCTGCACAGGGCTTTGGGAACTTTCCTTAGCCACCTGAAAGCTGGGCCCTTCAGCAGATTTTCCACTTTGATG